>JAODAL010033369.1:0-45654 GCA_025379985.1 Phyllomedusa bahiana
TCATTACTTATCCTTTTTCTGTCCCCGAGTTTCATCCTTATTAAACCCCAGAGCCTTTTTCTCACAAATTTTCTGTGGGGCCCCTGTAATTACAAATTTCTTACCTGAAATGATCCTGAGTTACAAACCAAAAAACCTCCCTGTAAAAAAAAAACCCCCACTGTGGGGCGTCAGTCACCATTCTTTCCCTTTCTATTTCCCGGCCCTGTTTTCCCCCAACCCCTAAAATTTTTTTGCTGCTGCATCACTTTGTAACCCTACATTTCTTATCTAGAAAAATGGTTTTTTTCCTTTTAAATTTCCCAAAATGTCTCTTCTTATCGCTTCAAGAAAAACTTGGGGGAAAAAAAGAAGTTAAAAACCCCCGACGGGTCCCCTAGCGGCCCCCCCCTTTTCCCCCCATTTATTACAGGGAATTTCTCTTCTTTTACCATTAATATTGGAAGGATTACCCCCGCCGCCCCGGAGAGGAGTGCGGCGTCATTAGACTGTTATTAAATCTAAACGCCTTTATTATTCACCCCCCTCACTCTGCAGCTTTTAATGTAACCCTCTCTTCTTATCTCCTCCTCCCCCTTCTACCCCCGAGGACTGAAGGGGGCCCGACCCCCCCGGCCCCCGCGGGGAAAGGGGCCCCCGTCTTTCAGACCAAAATTTGAGGACTACGTAAAACGCCAAGGGGGGGGGGGGGAGAAAAGCTCCCATCTGCAAAGAAGGGTAAGAATGGGGGGAGAATTTCTAATCGTAAAAGTGTTGGGGGGCAGTATTTTAAATATTATATTCTTGTACCTAGGGGGGATAATTTTATAGTTATAATTTTTGTACTTTGGTGGGAGTATTATAGTAGTTATATTCTTGTACATAGGACAGTATTTTAGTAGTTATAAATTTTTGTACAAAAGGAAACAGTATTAAGTAGTTATATTCTTTTACTAGAGGGGTATTAAAAGTATTATATTCCCGAACCCTTTGGGGGCAGTAATTTTTGTTTTTAAAACTTTCCCTAAAGGGGCAGTATTATAGTAGTTTTATTTTTTGAAAAATAGGGGCAGAATTTTATAGTTATAATTTTTGACTTTGGGGGGAGTATTATAAATATTAAATTCTTGTACATAGGGGGGAGTGTTATAGTAATTATATTTTTGTACATAGGTGGCAGTATTATAGTATTTTTTTTCCTTTTCCCTTCCCTGGGGGGGAGTTTTAAAGTAGTTAAACTTGTACATAGGGGGAGTATTATATAATTATATTCTTGTACATAGGGGGGTAATTTATAGTAGTTATATTCTTTACCTAGGGGGATATTATAGTAGTTATATTCTTTTACATAGGGGCAGGGAAAATTTTGGAGTTTTATTCTTGTAAAAAAGGGGGCCCGTATTAAGTAGTTTTTTCTTGTACATAAGGGGGAGTATTATAGTAGTTATATTCTGTACAAGGGGCAGTATTATAGTAGTTATATTCTTGTACATAGGGGCAGTATTTTTGTAAATTTATTCTTTTACAAAAAAGGGGAGTATTTTTAGTATTATATTCTTTTACATAAGGGGACCCGGAAATTTTTTTTAAAAAAAAATTTTCGTACATAGGGGGGCAAAATATTATAGTATTTTTATTTTTTTACTAGGGGGATTAAATTTTAGTAGTTATATTCCCTTTACCCTAGGGGCAAATATTAAATATTAAATTCCCTTTTTACATAGGGGGCAGTAAATTTAAAGTAGTTTTTCTTTTACATTTGGGGGGATAAAATATATTGAATTTTTGAAAATAGGGGGCAGTATTTTTATAGTTATATTCCTTGGGAAAATAGGGGGGAGTATTATTAAAGTTATATTTTTTGTACAAAAGGGGCAGTATTTTAGTAGTTTTTAATTTTTGTACATAGGGGGGAGTATTATAGTAGTTGTATTCTTTTACATAAAAGGGATTTTTATAGTAAAATTTTATTCTTTTTACATTTTGGGAGTATTAAAAATAGTTAAATTTTTGTTTCATAAGGCAGTAATTTTAGTAGTTATATTCTTGTAAAATAAAGGCAGTATTATAGTAGTTTTTTATTTTTTGTACATAGGGGGGAAAATTATAGTATTTAAAATTTTGTGCATGGGGGCAATATTATAGTAGTTATATTCGTACATAGGGGGGGGGGTATTATAGTAGTTAAAATTCTTGTAAAATAGGGGGGGATATTTTTATTTGTTATAAACTTGTAATAGGGGGGAGTATTTTTAAATTTTTTATTCTTGTACATAGGGGCATAATTTTAGTAGTTAATTCCCTTTTACATAGGGGGCAGTTTTTTTTTTAGTAAAAAATTTTTTTATTCTTTACATAGAGCAGAAAAATTCCTTTTACATAGGGGGGAGTATTTTAGAGTTATAAATTTTTTTTACATAGGGGGCAGTATTAAGTCGTTTTTATTCTTGTACATAGGGGGGGGTTTAATTTGTCCCCCTTTTTTAATTTTTGTCCTTTGGGGGATATTATAGTCGTTATAAATTCCCTTTTACAAAAGGGGGCAATTTTTATAGCGTTATATTTTTGCATAGGGGGGAGTATTAAGTAGTTATATCCCTTTTTCTAGGGGGGAGTATTAAAAGTAGTTTTTATTCCCTTTTAATAGGGGCAATTTATAGTAGTTATGTTTTTTGTGCAAGGGGGAGTATTATAGTAAATTAAACCGGGGCATAGGGGGCAGTAAAATAGAGTTATATTCTTTTTAAAAAATAGGGGCAGTATTATTTGTATTTTTTTCTTGACATAGGGGGGGGAGTAATTTTAAATATTTTTATTTTGTACGTAGGAGCAATTTTATAGAGTTATATTCTTTTTACATAGGGGCTAAATTTTAGTATTTATTTCCCCGTAACATTTGGGGCATATTTTTAGAAATTAAAATTCTTGACATAGGGGGAGTAATTTTGTAGTTTTTTTTTCTTGTGCAAAAAGGGGGGCATAATTTTAGTAGTTATATTTTTGTGCATAGGGAGCAGTAAATTTTAGTATTATATCCTTGTACATAGGGGCATTATTAAAGTAGTTATAAATTTTTGTACTAGGAGCAATATTATAGAATTATAAAACTTGTCATAAATTTGGGAGTATTATATAGTTATAAAATTTACTGACACAATTTAAATCCCTTTCAGGATATCCTAAAGAACCCTTTTTTTCCGGCATCGGCGACCCCTTTTGGGGGCCAGTGGGGTTTGGGCTTTGCGGGATTTTTTTGTCCTTTTTTTGGGGCTTGGGGAGTGACTGGGAAGTGTATTTTTTGTAATATGAACCCTTGTACTCCCCCTCGGGTGCTGGTTTACCGCTTTTTGTCGATCAAAGAGGGAAACCCCACAAAAGATGCCCCCGGGCTGGGGTCCACCTCAGTGATAAAAACCCCTTCAGCCCAATTTTTCCTGGGCCCCGCGGGCCGCACTCTCCCCAAAATGACACTTTTTTTTTTTTTTTTAAATTTTTATTACGTTTATAAACCCCCAATATCCACATTTACGGGGGAAAATTTCTCCTGAGCCGCCGCTAAGCTCTCCTGAAAATTGGGAAAGGGGGGGGGCGGGCAGCAAGGGGGCCTGCGGGGGAGAAGCAGATAGCGGGCAGTTGGGGGGGGCCGCCTCCATACATGTGAGGAGGACACTAATTTAATAAGGCCGGGGTCATAGTGCTATTTAGGGACTATTTAGTATGTTGGAGCCTGAGGAAACCATCAGGAACAGAAGATAGGGACAACCACCAGGCGGCCATATTGTTCTGTTTCTATAGGAAAAAAATTATGGGGTTAAATTTTAAAAAAATAAAAAAAAAATCCAGATTCTGCGGGTTGTGCTGGGTGTCAGACTATCGGATGCTCAAGGGGGTAACTTTCGGGAGAGAAGATTTTTCCTGTTTGGGCTTCTCTGCCGGATTATCAGACTTTCTGGATTATGAAATTTGCCCAGAGCACCTTGTACATTACTCAGCAGGAGGCGACGGAGGGGAGAAAACATGATATCTGTGATAGAATAAGATAATGGAACCTTTGTACGAATTGTTTCTGAAGATTTTGTCTTCTTCTTTCACAGCCCTGCAGTCCTACATCCGCTCTTATGCCACCTACCCCAGAGAGCTGAAGCAAATCTTCCAGTCCCCCCTCCCCGCATTGGGGCACGTACTAAAAGTTTTGGTTTTAAACGCCCCGCATAACCCACCACCCTGGCCCGGGAATTCTAAGAAGCAGAAAGCAGTGAAGTCCAAAGGAAAGGGCTCCAAGAATGCTGCATTTCAGCCTGTATTATATCCAACTGCATCACTATTCTGCTGCTGCGTCACGTACAAAAACTTACTTTTTCCTGTACTGATCCTGAGTTACATCCTGTATTATACTCCCGAGGCACTCACTATTCCCGCGCTGCAGTCCACTGTACATACATTACTTATCCCTTTCTGATCCTGAAGTTACATCCTGTATTTTCCCCAAAGCTCACTCCTATTCGCTGGGGCAGTCACTGACATACATTACTACCTGTACTGACCCATTACATCCGTATTATCCTCCAACTGCGCTCACTATTCTGCTGGTCAGTCACGTACAACTTTTTCTTACCCTGTACGACCTATTTCATCCTGTATTATCCTCCAGAGCTGCGTCACTATTTTCTGGTGCAGTCACTGTAATACATTTCTTATCCTTGTGATCCTGATTTTCCTCCTGTATTATCCTCCAGAGCTGTGTCACTTTCTGCTGGTGCAGTCCTGTGTACATACTTACTTATCCTGTACGATCCTGAGTTCACTGTATTTTCCTCCAGAGCTGCCTCACTATTCGCTGGTGCAGTCACTGAAATACATTACTTAAACCTGACTGATCCTGAGTTACATCCCGTAATCCCCCAGGCTGCGCCACTATTCTGCTGGGTCAGTCCTGTGTACATAATTACTTTCCGAAAGATCCTAGTTACATCCTATTACCTCCCGACGACTACTATTCTGTGGTCAGTCATTTTATACATTACTTTTCCTGTAAAGATCCTGTTACATCCTGTATTATCCCCCCCGAGCTGCCTATATTCTGCTGGTGCAGTCACGGGAGATACATTTCTTATCCCGTCTGTCCTATTTCTCCTTTTATTATCCCCCCAACTGCGCTCACTATTCTCTGGGCAGTCCTGTACTACATTACTTTTTCCCGTACTGATCCCGAGTTACATCCTGATTAACCTCAGGCTCCTCACTATTCTCTGGGGCCATACAATTTCTTATCCTGAGTTTCATCCCTTTTTATCCTCCAGCTGCCCCCTTTCTGGTCGTCTCTGCCTCACCTTGCCGCACTCTTAGAGTTCCCCTTTAAATTTGTTGACGCATCCTAAATGTGAGCTTCCTCTTGCATTGCCAAAGCATTACCTCCCTCCTAGCAGAGGGGCCTCAGTGCGGTGGAATGGGGGGGTGGGTTTGCCCCCATCACTGTCCGTCCCCCGAATTAGGTGGGACAGGGGGAGGAAGCATGTCCCTTGAAGATGGAAATCTCCACTTACTCTGATACAATTGGACCGTTTTATTTGCACACCCCCCCCCCCCCCCCCCCCCCCAGCCTTCACTCCACTATGTAATTGTAGCATAGCTCACTGCCCCCGCCCCCCCTTCTGTCCCTAAACCCCCATATATACCGCCATATGGGAACTGCTTAGTGCTCGTCAGGCAATATGGTACCAGGTGCCCCCCCTGTTCCACAGACGGGAGGGCGACCCATTGTTTTATTCCTGTGACTCTTGAGGCAGATGGGAAACTGGTTGGGACCCCCTGTACCCCCTGCCCCCCTCCTCCTCCGCTCGGCTTCTCTTGCCCCATGACTAGAAGGATTTGTCCAGAGCTTTCACGGTGGGAAGAATAGTGTGATTAGCGGATAAGTAGCACGTTACATAGCATGGGGCCGGCTCGGAGGCTCGCCAGGCGCTGGCCTGACTGACGGGCGCAGGCGTGTCACGCGATTAGGCTGACGAGAAGTCGGGGTCCGCGAACCTCTCCTTTTACTCCTTCGCCCAAGAGACTTCCCGGCTGCTGAGAACAAGAGCGGCTCCCGGGGTGCAGGGATGTGTCGCGTTCCAGAGCACAAAAGACCATTTAAAGACCCTAAAGGGCCATTAAGAGATCATTTAAGGGGATTTCAGGCCCAAAAGCCGAATCCCAAATTGCGCCCCCCACCCCTCTCCACTCCCAGGAACATGAAGCCACTTTGAATATCCCACCAGACAATCGCCTACGTAGCGATCCCCAGAGCCGCCGCAGTTTGTATCCATTGCTGGGAAAGTTGGTTGACAACCAATATGGCTGCCAGGTGGTCAACGAGTCTCCCAATAGAAAACTTGCCTCCTTTGCCCTCTGCACCGGATTGGTTTGGCACTTGGGAAAGCTGGGTGATATTGGGGCAGAGTCCTGGTAAGGTAATGACATGTTGGTCTCCATCGGACCGGCACCAGTTTGGTTGTGCTTATGAGGTGGTTGCAGGGTTATTAAACAGATGGTTCCCCTCCAGACAATTGCCTATGTAGCAATCCCCGGAACCGCTGCAGTTTGTATCCATCGCTGGGAAAGTTGGTTGACAACCAATATGGCTGCCAGGTGGTCATCAAGCCTCCCATTTAGAAAGCTTGCCTTCTTCGCCCTATGCACCGGATTGGTTTGGCACTTGGGAAAGCTGGGTGATTTTGGGGGCAGAGTCCTGGTAAGGTCCTGACAGGTGAGTCTCCATCGGATCGGCGCCAGTTTGGTTGTGCATATGAGGCGATTGTCTGGAGGGGAACCTTCTGTTTACTAACCCTGCAACCACCTCATATGCACAACCAAACTGGCGCCGATCCGATGGAGACTCATCTGTCATAACCTTACCAGGACTCTGCCCCAATATCACCCAATTTATCCGGTGCAGAGGGCGAAGGAGGCAAGTTTTCTATTGGGAGGCTTGAGGACCACCTGGCAGCCATACTGGTTGTCAACCAACTTTCCCAGCGATAGATACAAACTGCGGCAGCTCCAGGGATTGCTATGTAGGCAATTGTCTGATGGGGAACTGTCTAATAACCCTGCAATCGCCTACGTAGCAATCCCCGAAGCTGCTGCAGTTTGTATCCATCGCTGGGAAAGTTGGTTGACAACCAATATGGCTGCCAGGTGGTCAACGAGTCTCCCAATTAGAAAGTTTGCCTCCTTTGCCCTCTGCACCGAATAGATTTGGCACTTGGGAAAGCTGGGTGATATTGGGGCAGAATCCTGACAAGTGAGTCTCCGTCGGACCGGCGCCAGTTTGGTTGTGCATATAAGGTGGTTGCAGATGGTTCCCCTCCAGACAATCGTCTACATAGCAATCCCCAGAGCCGCTGCAGTTTGTATCCATTACTGGGAAAGCTGGTTGACAACCAATATGGCTGCCAGGTGGTCAACGAGCTTCCCAATAGAAAACTTGCCGCCCTCGCCTTCTGCACCAGGTTGGGTGATCTTGGGGCAGAGTCCTGGTAAGGTCCTGACAGGTGAGTCTCCGTCAGACCGGCGCCGGTTTGGTTGTGGATATGAGGTGGTTGCAGGGTTATTAAACAGATGGTTCCCCTCTTACTTTTTGGCCGCCTCCTGTTCCGGTTTGCCTTCGCTGGCACCTGAGAGCCGGAGCGGCAGCGTATATGGGACTGTCTGCGTCATTGTCTCCCTGTCCCCTAAGCAGGTTGACCGTGAAGGCCGGACCACAATGGGATCAGACCGGCTCGGCGGGTCCCCTGCAATAAGCTCATTTCATACCCTGTCAGGGCTGAAAAGGAACCAGTTTAAAACCCCAATTAAAAAGAGACTTGGGTGTCACGGCCGGGGCGGGGGCGGTTTCCTATTAGTGACTGTGATCTGTGCTCCGCCGGGACCCTGACTGCGGAGCCCTTCCCAGACGACCCTCTGTCCGAGCATGTTCCCATGTGCTGTCATCACTGTTCAGATGCCTCCATCACGTGTTGTGTAGAACTGCAACTCCCAGCATGCTACCGTGACAGCACACCGTGCCCAGAGTGACCCGTGGGGCGGATTTTTCCCATTGTCTTTAATTAAGCATTCAAAATCCACAGATTTTCCACGGGCTACGTCAGTGCAGAGCATTGTGCTGCAGGTTACGGCGGATCCACAGAGGTTCCGAAAGCTATGTCAGTGCAGAGCATTGTGCTGCAGGTTACTGTGGATCCACAGATGTTCCGCAAGCTATGTCAGTGCAGAGCATTGTGCTGCAGGTTACTGTGGATCCACAGATGTTCCGCAAGCTACGTCAGTGCAGAGCATTGTGCTGCAGGTTACTGTGGATCCACAGATGTTCTGCAAGCTACGTCAGTGCAGAGCATTGTGCTGCAGGTTACTGTGGATCCACAGATGTTCTGCAAGCTACGTCAGTGCAGAGCATTGTGCTGCAGGTTACTGTAGATCCACAGATGTTCTGCAAGCTATGTCAGTGCAGAGATTGTGCTGCCCGGTTACTGTGGATCCACAGAATTTCCGCAAGCTACGTCAGGGAAGCATTGTGATGCAGGTTACTGTGGATCCACAGATGTTCTGCAAACTATTCAGTGCAGACATTGTGCTGCAGGTTATTGGGATCCCAGATATTTTGCAAGCTAATGTCAGTGCAAGCATTGTGCTAGAGGTTTACTGTGATCCCCAGTGTTCGCAAACTATGCATGCAAGCATTGTGCTGAGGTTCTGTGGATCCAAGATGTTCTGCAAGCATTCAGGCAGAGCATTGTGCTCAGGTTACTGTGGATCCACAGATGTTCTACAAGCTACGTCAGTGCAGAGCATTGTGCTGCAGGTTACTGCGGATCCACAGCAAAATCTACCAAAAGAAATGTAGAATTTTTTTTCCTTATTTGCCGCAGATCATTTCCACAGTGAATCCGTCCCTTTTGCAGATGTATCACACTATGGAAGAGGCACATTTGACAATTCCGACTTAGGAAAAGCTGGATGACTGTGGAAGCCGTGGTCTAGGCCGCATAGGTCATCACCCAGCTTTCCCAGAAACGGATAGAACGATGCTGGATAGAGAGACTCTTGTGATGGAGAAGAACAAGGAACGGTCAGTGACAGTCCTCATGAGACCGTCCTCAAGCCGGGGTCACACAATGGGCCTCATTTATGACAACTGTCTAGCCAAAAAAGGGCCCTTTTTGCCCAAGCGACCAATCGGACCCATAGCACCAATCGGGGCCCCATAGCGACCCATATCGGAGCCCATAGCGACCCATATCGGAGCCCATAGCCACCAATCAGAGCTCATAGCCACCAATCAGAGCGCAGCTTTAATTTTTTTCGAGAGCAGCATAAGAAAAAACGGCTCTGATTGGTTCTAAGGGTCTCACTGGTTTCTAACAACAGACCCTTTTTCTTTCTACCCGTTTTGATAAATGAGGCCTAATGTTTTTTGACGCATAAAATTCACATTTTTCCTGCAACTTAAGCATCGAAATAGGCGTCAGTAGCGTCCCATTGTTTTCTAAGGGATTCAGCCTCATTCGTGTAAATAGTGCAGGATTTTTTAGATGCTCCACTTAATGTAAAATCTAGTGATGTGAGTGCGCGTTATTCATGTTTGGTGGGGTTTTTTTTTTTTTTTTTTTTTTTAAATCATAAAATTTTTATTGTTTTAATTCCCTTAAACAAAGATAAAAACATTGGCTTGGAAAAGATACAAGGCGAAAAGTGTATGTTACAGCCATAGAAAACAAATAACCCAGACAGAATGAGCCAAAATATCAATACGGAAGAAAAGCAAACTAGAATGAAGATATACAACATCGGGAAAAAGGTAAAATTTAAAGATGAAACCGATAAGGAGGTAAAAGTTTACCATCATAAAAAATAATGTTAAATCATGTCGGGCTCAGAAATAGTTTAATTTAAAATATGGGGAGAACCCCAAATTTTTCCCCCCCAAACCCCTCAGCGAGAACTTAGGTCCCTGTATAAAATGGGGAATTTATCCATAGACTCCACTTGTGCTTTATTTTTGGGTCAAATTAGGAGGAAAACTATCAAAGAATTTCGCCGAAGTATTGATAGTTTACCCTTGTAAATCTCCTTTAAATTTTGGAGATAGGGGCTTCCAGTTTTTGGTGGGTTTTTTTTATGTGAGAATCTTTTCAATAGAGAATCGAGAGGGATTGCAAGAAAAACGAACCACATTCCGCTTGCATTTTATTGACTCCTAATCCAGCACTTTTTTTTTATGCGTCAAAGCATCAAATGAATCGCCCTCGACTGTCGTGTAGACGCTAAAAAGAAACGCAGGAAAAAATTCACCAAAGGCCAAAAAAAACACCTAAAAACTGGGATAAAAAAATGAGCTTCTGTAAGATTTCTGTGTATTTCACTGCTGAATTTTACCCCATAGCCCGAGGGTGATCAGCAGCTCCCTGCGGCCTCGTCCCTTGTTCAGACCTGTAGCTTCTTCACTACTAATAAGGTGATTAGCGGCGTTGACCTCAGTCTTCACCGAACATCTGAGACACCAAACAAGCGGCGGCCGTGTCCCCTGCTGCGAGCCGCTCCCCCAGCATGGCCGCCGTCGCCTCCACGCGGGGGTCCTGAGCCCTTAATTACAGGGAGATTAAGGTGGTGTTGGAACAGAGGGAGAACAGCAGGGGCCTGAAGCTTCCCAGCTGCGGGGGAACTACAACACCCAGCAAGCCTTGAGGAGTCACAGGTGGCCAGTATTTGGTATCCCCCATGATATTGGGGTTTTCTACTTCGTCATATAGACATCCTGATGAATTGCCGCTGTATTAGGGAATCGCCATTTAAGCAATTTCCCATGATCCCCCTCTCTCTTGCAGGACTGACGGACGCAAGCCGGTGACGATGAAGCAAAGATTTACAAATCTTCTGACATCGGAATATTCCAGCGGACTCCCTCCCAAGAGAACGAAGACGCCTCCGAGTAAAGATAAGACGTCTTGAGTTGTCAGAGGCTGACGCAGAGCAAAAAATATTCATGTTATCAGTCATGTAATCCTGTGCTCTGTTCATCCTGAGCCTCCTGGTTCATTAATAGAAGGTTCAGAATTACAGCGGAGACGCAGCCGGTTCTGAGTCCGTGCGTCTGTCCCGAGCTCCAGAGTTTGCTATTTTTTTTTTTCAAAATCTAACTTTAACGAACAAAACTTTTATTATTAAAAATACATTTTTAAAGTTGTCCATATTTTTTAAGATTTCCCAGTAGGTTATCTGCTCGCAAGTCGAATGTTGGCAAAATGGAGAGCGGCAAAGGTAGGGCATCTGCCCTGGCACAAACATGGCGGCCCGGCTCTGCGTGCTGTGGTGGGCGCTAAACCGCTACGGCGTGAAGAAGTTGGCGGTGAATACCGGTAGTGATGGCGCGATTGTATTAGATTTCATCATGCGGAAGTAGGGAGGTGGTATCAGACCCTGTAGGTGGCCCTCCTGCTCTGACCCTCGAGGCCGGACTCCTCTGAAGAGTCCTGTGGTATCAGATCCTGTAGGTGGCCCTCCTGCTCTGACCCTCGAGGCCGGACTCCTCTGAAGAGTCCTGTGGTATCAGATCCTGTAGGTGGCCCTCCTGCTCTGACCCCTGGGGCCCGGACTCCTCTGAAGAGTCCTGTGGTATCAGATCCTGTAGGTGGCCCTCCTGCTCTGACCCCGGGGCCCGGACTCCTCTGAAGAGCCCTGTGATAGCAGATACTGTAGGGGGCCCCACCTCTCTGACCCTCGAGGCCGGACTCCTCTGAAGAGTCCTGTGGTATCAGATCCTGTAGGTGGCCCTCCTGCTCTGACCCCAGGGCCCGGACTCCTCTGAAGAGTCCTGTGGTATCAGACCCTGTAGGTGGCTCTCCTGATCCAACCCCCGGGGCCTGGACTCCTCTGAAGAGTCCTGTGGTATCAGAACCTGTAGGTGGCTCTCCTGCTCCAACCCCCGGGGCCCGGACTCCTCTGAAGAGTCCTGTGGTATCAGATCCTGTAGGTGGCCCTCCTGCTCTGACCCCCGGGGCCCGGACTCCTCTGAAGAGTCCTGTGGTATCAGATCCTGTAGGTGGCCCTCCTGCTCTGACCCTCGAGGCCGGACTCCTCTGAAGAGTCCTGTGATGTCATCACCTATGATGTATACTGATGAAGTACTGTGTGACGTCATTATCCACTATGTATATTAATGCTGTTTTGTCATCACATATGAAATATACTGATCCTATATGTTGTGATGTCTACGTGTCTGATGTATACTGATCCTGTATGATGCCATCACATATGATGTATAGTAATCCCATACTGATCCTATGATATAATGTTATCACATGAGATTTACAGAGATCTGATCCTGTGTGATGTCATCATGTATGATGTATACTGATCCTGTATGGTGTGATGTCATCATGTATGATGTATACTGATCCTGTATGATGTGATGTCATCACGTATGATGTATACTGATCCTGTATGATGTGATGTCATCATGTATGATGTATACTGATCCTGTATGATGTGATGTCATCATGTATGATGTATATTTGTCCTGTATGATGTGATGTCATCATGTATGATGTATACTGGTCCTGTATGATGTGATGTCATCATGTATGATGTATATTTGTCCTGTATGATGTGAGGTCATCAGGGATGATGTATATGTGTCCTGTATGAAGTGATGTCATCATGTATGATGTATATTTGTCCTGTATGAAGTGATGTCATCATGTATGATGTATATTTGTCCTGAATGATGTGATGACATCACATATGTTGTACATAGATCTAATCCTTTGTGGTCATCATGTATGATGTATGCTGGTCCTGTATGATGTGATGTCATCATGTATGAAGTTTGCTGGTCCTGTATGATGTGATGTCATCATGTATGAAGTTTACTGGTCCTGTATGATGTGATGTCATCACGTATGAAGTATGCTGGTCCTGTATGATGTGATGTCATCATGTATGATGTATACTGGTCCTGTATGATGTGATGTCATCATGTATGATGTTTACTGGTCCTGTATGATGTGATGTTATACTGGTCCTGTATGATGTGATGTCATCACATATGTTATACACAGATGTGATCCTGTGTGATGTCATCCTCTCGCCCGTCTTTTGAGGCTTCATGTCATGATGTCATGGCTTGTGGTGATGTCATGACTAGTTGGGCATTGTTCCTGGCTTCCTGCGCCGCCTCTCCTCCAGGGCTGTGAGTTGCGGTGTAATCCTAGACCTGACTGCAGCCTCGTCTCTGCTGGAGCCCTTTGTGCCAGGACTGGAAGTCACATCAGGCTTCTTCTCATTGTCTTCTCGTAGCAGGAGAATAAAAGCCCGAGCCAAAAGATTCCCGGGGGCCGCGGGGCCCTGGGTCCACGTTACCCCCATTGTTTTTCCTCCCGAGCCGGGCCTTTGAAGGGAAAGGGTCAGACTGAAACTCGGCCCCTGAACGGACAAAGTGACTCGGAGCAGACGTCACGCGCAATCCCGACCACAAAAGTACGGGGAGCGCCGCGCCTTGTTTGTTCCAAAAAATTACACATTGCAGTCAAATCGTGGGTTTTTTTGCAGAAATTTTTGCAATTTTACAAAACTTTTAATTTTACCTAATTTATCGCTCCGGCGTGGGACACGCTCTTAACTTCCCTTTTTTGCGGGGAAAAAATTTTCCCGATATTTGGGGGGTATTCATTATATTCTTTTCCCCTCTACTATGTGGCCCAAAATCCTGTATATGGGCCCCAATATTATATTTTTTCTCCACTCTACTATGTGGTTCCCAATTTTTTATTATTAATCTCCGCTCTCTATTTTTGGGGCCCTGATATATGGGCCCCCCCTTTTTGGGATTTATTTTAACCCTCCTAATATTGGGGTTTCCCGATATATGGCAGTATTAATTATTTAACTCCGCTCTACTATGTGGGTTCCCTTTTGGGAAAAAAAAATATGGGCCCGGTATTGGGATTAATAAATTTTTCCCCTCTACTATGTGGTTCCCTATGTATGGGGGTATTCTTATACCCCCACCTACTGTGTTGGGGTTTCCCCGAGTATGGCAGTTATTTAAATTTTCCGGCTCTCTAGGGGTTTTTCCCTGATATATCAGTATTATTATACTCCAGCCTACTATGGGGGTTTTCCCTAATATTGGTGGTATTATATACTCCAGCTCTACTAATGGGTTCCCTGATATTTTGGGGGTATTATTTTATCTCCAGCTCTACAATGGGCTCCCTGATATTGGCGGGGATTATTTATCTCCAGCCTACATGTGGGGTTCCCTGAAAACGGTATTTTTATACTCCACTCACATGTGGGGTTCCTATATTGGCGTATTTTTATTCTCCGGCTCTACTATGGGGTTTCCCTGATATAGGAGTATTTTTATATCCCATCTACTATTTGGGTTCCCTAATATATGGGGGATTATTATATCTCCAGCTCTACACTGGGTTCCCCCGAATTTGGCGGGATTTTTATATCTCCAGCTCTACTAGTGGGCTCCCTGAATATGGCGGTTTTTATTCCCCAGCTCTACAAGTGGGTTCCCTGAATATTGCGGTATTATATATCCCAGCTCTTAAAAATTTGGGTTTTTCCGAATATGGGGGTATTATTTTAAACTCCGCTCACTATGTGGGTTCCTGAAATTGGCGTATTTATACTCCACCTACATGTGGGTTTCCCGATATAGGGAAATTTTTAATCTCCAGCTCTACTAGTGGGGCCCTGGTAATTTTTCGTATTATTATATCTCCAGTCCCACTATTTGGGTTCCCGATATATGGGGGATATTATACCCCCCCGCTCTACTGGTGGTTCCCTGATTATTGGCGGGATTTTTATCCCCCCCTCTACTTTGGGTTCCCTGATATATGGCGGATTAAAATTCCAGCTCTATTTTTGGGTTCCCTGATAATGGGGTATTATTAAACTCCCCCCTACTAGTGGTTCCCCTGAAAATGGCGGATTATTAATCTCCAGCTCTACAAAGTGGGTTCCCTGTTTTAGGTTTTTTTTATATCTCCAGCTCTACTATGTGGGTTCCCTGTATAGGGGGTATTATTATACCCACTTCTACTTTGGGGTTCCCTGATTATGGCGGTATTATTATACCCAGCTCTCTTTGGGTTCCCCCGATTATGCGGTATTTTTTATACCCCAGCCTAATGTGGGTTCCTGATTATGGCGTTTTTTTATATCTCCAGCTCACATTGGGTTCCCCATTAGGCGGGTATTATTATATCTCCAGCCTTTTTTATGTGGGTTCCTGATATATGGCGGTATTTTTATATCTCCACCTCTTAAGGGTTCCCCAATTGGGTTTTTTTCCCCCCTACATTTTCCCCGAAAGTATTTTTATTTTTTTCTCCAGCTCTCTATTGGGGCCCCCGATTATGGCGAATTTTTATATCTCCAGCTCTACTATGTGGGTTCCCCCTGAATATGGCGGGATTAAAATCTCCCTCTACTATGGGGTTCCCATTGGGGATTTTTTAAAAGGCCTTTTTTGGGCCCCAATTTTAATTTTTACTCCAGCTCTATATTTTTGGGGTTTTTTTGATATATGGCGGTATTATTTACTTTTTTACCCCAAACCTCCCGCTCTACTTTTTGGGTTCCCGAATATGGCGGTATTAAAAATATCTCCCAGCTCTACATGTGGGTTCCCTGATTTGTCGATTATTTTTATCTTCCAGCTCTCAGTGGGTCCCCTGAATGGCGTATTAATATCTCCACCTACTATTTTGGGGGCCCTAATAAAGGCGGTATTATTATATCTCCAGTCTATATTGGGTTCCCTGATATTGGCGTTTTTTTATTATACCACTCTATTTTGTGGTTTTCCCCGATATAGGCGGAATTTTTTTTATACTCCGCCACATGTGGGGTTTTTCCTATATATGGCGGGATTATTTTAAACTCCAGCCTACTATGTGGTTTCCTGATATGTGGTGGTATTATTTATACCTTTAGTTATTGCTACCTGTGCTGCTGTCTTAGTTTATATGCTGGGGCCCCATTTTTTATTTTGCTGTGGGGCCCTATGAATTCTAGTTACTCTACTGCACAGAATAAATCTGTGATGGGATCTAAGGTCCTTGGGGTCATGATGCCCAAATTATGCTCCTCCAAAACTGTTATATAATGTGTAACTTTTTGCTGCGGCAACCTGTTGCTGGTATCAGACCTGGGTTTCTGGTGATGATCTTTCCCTGTAAGTTGCAGGAGGGGCAGGTTGGTCCCTCTGACAACACCGCCTGTCACTAGGCACTCTTATATTAGGAAGTCACTTTGTTTCCAGGGTTCCCCTTTAAGACCACAAATTCTGCTTCCATGGATATTGCAGGGACGGTTGAAGGTGCTGATTTCTGGGTGACGGGTGCACAATCTCTCGGAGGTGTCGGGGAAATTAGATTTTAGTAGAATCGCTTTTTTGATCTCATTTGCTGTGAAAAAGTTAACGCGCTAAAAGGACGTCCCGACCCCGGGCCCCCCCCCCCTCCCCCCTCCCCCCCCTCCAACTTGTCTTTGATAGATTTTTAATATGATTTTAAGGAGTTTTGTTTGGCGCCTTTCTTATTCAATGAGATTAATTTAAACCACTTATCCCTCGGGTTTAAGTCCGTCCGTGTTGGATTTTGCTGCGGTTTTTGTGCTGCTGCATATGTTGTACGCCGGCTGCTGTCTATAAACTTGTCTGTCAGTTCATTAACCCCCCCCCCCCCCCCCCCCTCCGATCCGGGGGACAATCCCCTCTGTCTACCATATCCATGGCAAGGGATTTAGCCCGGGCCCTTTCACATGCAAAATCCGCGCTGATCACAAAGGAATGAGCCTTATCGACTTAATTAGTGGCTGCGCATTTCGCAAAAAGGTAAAAGGAAAAAAAAAAAAAATTGGGTTTTAATGCCCACAAGTCCCATTAATATGAAAGAGGCCGAGGGGGGAAAAGACTTCAGAGGTTAATAGAAATGGCAAACAAGAGCCGGAATGAAACGGGGGGGAAGGGAACCAAGTGGGACAAGAGGACAGGGCGGGGGATGGGAGGGGAAAACTATAAAAAAAATAGGGGCTGGCAAGTCATTCAATGGACATGAAATTATTGAATACTTTTACAAATTTTTTGACGTGTTTTATACTTTTTTTGTTTTTAGATCACTTTTAAAGGAGGGAAGTTTTATCTATAAAAATTTTTAAAGGTCTTTTTTAGAGGACTTTTAAATAAGATAATTTTATAACTTTGCTTTTTAAAAATTTGGGTTTTTTTTTTTTTTTAGATCTTAAAAGGGGGAAAACTTAAACTTCATTAGAATTTTTTTTTTTTTTGAAATGCAGTTTTTTTTTTTACAATCGATGGGGAAAGTTTATATACCGAATTTTATTTTTTGCAATGCGCACTGCAAAAAAAATATTCAGGGTTTCTTACATAATGTTTTAATGTGTGTGTGAAAATATATATATATATTTTAAAATATATATATAAATATTAAAAATTAATATATAAAATAGTGGGTGGGGTTTTTGTGTACAAAATTTTATATATAAAAAGGGTTTTGTGTGTATATAGGATTGTTTTGTGAAAGGTATGTATGTATATATAAAAAATTTAATTATATATAAATTTTTTTGGGGTGTGTGTTGTACTTTATATGGGGTAAATATAAATAATAAAATATATATATAGGGGGGGTGTGGGGTATATAAATGTGTGTGTGTGGGGTGTGTTTTAAAAAAAAATATTTAAAAATATTATAATATTATAAAATATTTTTTTTCCAAAGGGCCCATTAATAAAAAAGACAAATGTTGATATGTGTCTGTGTATATATGTATGTGTATATGTGTCTGTTAAACAATAAGTATATATAGAAATATTTTTCCTTTAGTTTTATTCCATTTTTCGTTACATTCTGTCTCGATTTAAACATCAGCATCCTGGAAATTCATCAACAAACCTGCAGTATATTTTCTGTAACCTGCATGGGTTCAGCCCCATCCAATTCCCACAATGAGCAGGCGGGGGCGGGTGAGTCACCTGTATTTTTTAAATGCTGTTCCCATTTGTGCATTGTATTTTTGGGATGTTCTTTTTGTTTGGAAAATCGGGGCGCTTCCCGTCGGGGAAATTTTTTCTTCAGGGGTTTGTAAGGTCCGTATCTTTCTTTTTGGCCCCAACCCGATGGGGCAGATCTGTTTTTGGGTTTTTGGGCTACACTTCCCAAAACCACCGGTTTCCCTCCGGGGTTTTGGGGGAAATTTATGGGGGTTTGATTCTGATAGCCCGGGGAAGCCGACTACTCGCTTTTGGAAGGAGTTGCCTCGTCATCTTGCCCCCTTTCAGATTTGCTCCTATGGGCGGGCCCTTTGGGGCCCCCAAAACTTTTCTTAGGGGGGCCCGGGCGACCCCCCCTTGGGGCGCGGGGGGGGGCGGGGGGGGGGGGGGGGGGGGGGGGGGGTCCCCAAAATTGGGGGGGGGGGGGGGAAAATTTTCCCCCTCTTGTTAAAACCCCCCCCAAAAAAAAAAAAAAATCCCCCCCCCCCCCAAAAAAAGGTTGGATTTTTTGTTTTTTTTTTTTGGGGGAGGCCCAAGGTAACCCCCCCCCACCCCGCCCCCCCCCCCCCCCCCCCCAAATACCCCCCCCCCACCCCCCCCCCCAAATTTTTTTTTTAAAAAAAAAAATTGGGAAAAAAGGGGCGTGGAAAATAAAAGGGAGGATTATTGGGGTGCAAGGTGCAGCCCACTACCGGAAAACCCCCCCCCCGGGAGGGTCCCAAAACTCCCCTGAACATGGAAAAGGACAGCATTATTGTAACGGGGTGCTTTGGAAACGGGGGGCCCCAAATTTCCCCCCTTTTTCTTTGGGAGCCTCTGGTTTTGGGAGGGGGCTCCCAATAAAGTTGCTTTTAAAAAAAAAAAAAAAAACCCGCTTTTAAACACCTGTACAAGGGCCGGTGCTTGGCTCATAGGAGACCTTTGTTACTCCTCATCGGAGGCCTGAGAATGTCCTGCGTGTGTGAGGGGTTTCACCGGGAACCCGGGCCCCCACCAATGCTGATCCTCGCTGCCCTTTTAAAAGGTCCAGCGAGGAGGGGGGGGGGTCCACCCTGCTTTGTTTTTAAAGGTTTCCGCTGTCCATCTTTTGGGCCCTCCTGCCCCCGGAGCCCCGCTTCCAGTCTGTCCCAGTCACCAGCTCCCGGGCACACGGCTGTCCCCCGGGGCCACCACATTTTAAAAGGGGAGGGAAAAACCACCCTTTCCCTGAAAAGGGAAAACCCTTTTAAATCACTTAGGCAATTAAACTGGGGCGATTAGCATTAATAATTCACCCTGAGTTCTTTTATCAATACAGAGGTGCGAGGGGCCCCTGCGCGGTGCCCTTTGTGCGGGGTCTCCAGGGGTCAGTGCACGGCCATTGTCCTCACATACCGCCACTTAGTTGTGCAACTATGGTGACAAAATGATTGCTTCTGTGCATAGAAAAGAGGGGCTCCTATGGATAATCCCAGGGGCCAGAACCCGCTGGGGCCCCTTCCATCCAGAACACAGGTACTGACAGGGGGGGAAGCTAAGGGGTCCAAAAGGTTTAACAGCCGAAAACCGGGCCCGTAGCCTGAGGGGCCCCAAAAAGGGGCCCTTCTTCCACTAGGAAAACACCAGTTTTTAAAACTAGCAAAATTTTAGTTGGGGGGGCCCAAAATTTTTTAATTTTTTGCTTTGGGGGCCCCAAGATTCAAGTTAGGGCCTCGGGGGTACTGAATTCGGGTTTCCCAAAATTTTCAATAAATTTTTAAAAAGTTCCCCACTTTCTAATATACTTTTTTAAATGCCCCCTATTTTTTAAAAATTTTCTGCTTGCTGCCCAAAGAGGTGAACACTTTTGGTTTATAACTCATCGTGACCTGATGCCTCTTTCACACAGTGTTTTTTGGCACCTATTTTGCAGGGAAAAGGGTGGAAACCCACGGCATCGGTTACTTGTCGGTTTTGTAAAAAAACCCCAAAACCGTCTTGGGAAAAAAGACAAGCAACGCTTTTCCCCCTAATTCTATGGAAAAAGCCCCGCAAAATTTTACGGAATTTTTTCCCGCCCGGGGGCCCCCAAAAAAACTTTGAACAAGTTCATATCTTTTTCCCCCCGGGAAAATGAGTATTGGGTGCAAAAGAGGGAAAGGGGAAACCGCAAAAACCCTGGACAAAAGCCACCCCACCCCCCCTCCCTCCCTGCGTGACCAAACGAGACCAAGTAATTGGGGTCTTTCCCGGCCCTCTACCCAAAATAAAAACCCCCTTTATTTGCGGGTCCAAAAAAAAGGGGTGGACCTACGTCGAGAAAAAGTAATGGAAAAAAACTTTACCCTCGTTTTGGGCCCCCTTTCCCGGTTTTGGGGCTTACAGATACTGCTGCAAAATAAGCATAAAAAAACAAATTGTGAACCAAGCCTCACAGCTGAGGGTTTGTTACAGTGTAGCCAGTCTGGACAATCCTCTGTGAGAAACACAGAGTGATACATTGTACCTGCACCGATACATTGTAACAAACTTTCAGGAAAGGAGTATTGCGCTGCTGTGCTTGGCTTCCAGAGGATTATCTAGACAGAAAACAGATGTAACAAAGTTGGTACATTTGTGACGTGTTTTTTCATGCATTTTTTGGCAGCAATGTACAGCATTAAAGGGGTTGTCTAAACTACAAGGATCGCTGCTTTTAAATGTTAAAGATTTTCCCGAAAACAAGTCACTTTGCAATATGTGCCCCATTAACAGTGTCCTACCTATTCCTAGATATCCCCTCTTGTATGGCTGAAATCAGCTCCTCATGTTCTATGCTACAGACCTTTTCAATCTCTCCTGATATGCTGCCAGCACTTTTCGCTATAGCTACAGACCTGTTTGATCTCTCCTAATAGGCTGTCAGCACTGGTTGCTATAGCTACAGACCTGTGTGATCTCTCCTGATAGGCTGCCAGCACTGGTTGCTATAGCTACAGACCTGGCTTCTACTGCAGCCTAGTGGAAGCCAGTAAACACGCCTCTGAATTCCAAGTGAAACCAAGAAAACAGGTCTGAGGTCAGATGAATTGATGTAGTAAGACAACTCCATTTAATTGCTGTGCCTTCCTGCACAAAAAAAATTGTCAAAAACGCACCGTGTGAAGGCACCTTAGGCCTGGTTCACACAGCTTATTGCCGACGTAATTGTGGGGACGGATTTTGCCCCGAAATTATGCCGGCTCCGTGCAGCGGGGGTGGGGGGCGGCTGCTCGCCAGCCCCATAGACATGCATTATCCACGTCGCGTATCCTGCCTGGATAATGTGCATGTCACTTTCTCCCCCCTTGGCGTATTCTCTATGAGAACTATGGATTACTGTAATGCCTGGGACAGATTTCAGCCGTACTGCAGCGCTGTACGTCACGCAATACGGCTGAAATCCGTGCCAGAAATAAGCCGTGTGAACGAGGCCTTAGATTTGTGCTGCTGTAAAATTGATTTTAATCATCTGAACAAGGTGGTTTCTGCAGCAGGTGCCTAGATTTATGCAAACCCCGTTTGTGTGGATGGAACAGTCACAGAAACCTCTGCACATACTCCAGAGAGATTTATCTGCAGACCAGATCTTATGTCTGTGCCCTTGTGAGTCGGGTCTATAGCTAGTTCTGCCCAATGGACTTGAAGCATGAGACCCAGATGCAGAAATCTGTACCACTTGGTGTGGGTTTTTTTACAGCGGGTCCACTGCAGAGAACTCTCTGCGGACCCGGCCCATGTGAGGGTACCATTAGGGCATGTCCCCACTGCACGGTTTTTCAGCCGGTTTGCGGTTTTTCAGACCGCCTGAGAAACCGTCCGAAAATGAGCACAATGGTGCTCTATGGAAAAACCGTGCAGCACGAGTTTTCCGTCCAGCGGTTTTTCAGCCCGCGGTCCGGCCGCAAAACATTCGACATGCACATTCTTCCGTCCGGTTTTCGGACGGAATATGTGCAAATGAATGTGAAGAAAAGCCGTCCCCCCCGCAGCCGAGGGGGGGCCGCAAAGCAGAACAAATACCGGCCGGCAAACCGACCGGTATTTGTCCTGTGCAGTGGGGACGCAGCCTTAAAGAGAACATCTCGCATTGAACATGCTGTCTGATCTGTGGCCTCATGTTAAAAAGCTGGAGGGTGGTTATGGGGCATGGGTATCGTGGTCAGAGCTGTGCCACCACCTGTGAGAAGCTAAACAGAACAGTGAAGAGGTGCGTGCCGGAGCTCTGAATCCAAGATGGCAGCCACTCTCGACGCCAGCACTGCCACCCATGTCAGGTGCATCCACCTGGGAAAGTGGAGAACTGCTCCTTCTGCCTCCAGACCGTGTCCATCCCTTGATCACTGTGTCTACACTCTTGCGGCCCACATCAAATGACATAGAGGGGCTGCATTCGGCCCGTGGACCTTGAGTGTATACATCCTAGCGGGTACGTTAAATGGAAGCCAGACACTCGGTGTGCTCCTCTCCTAAGGCCGAGTTTTCACAGTGTTTTTATTGTCTTTTTCAACTGACTCAAAAGTGCGAGCAATTACAAAACCTGTGCTTATTTATGTAGGTGGTTTTGTACGATTGATTTGGAACAGGAATGAAACTGGGATCATTTGAAAAAAGCACCTGCGTTTTTTAACTGCAATGTGAAAACCCAGCCCAAGGGTGCTTTCACACGGTGCGTTTTTGGTGCGTTTTTGATGCGTTTTTGGTGCAGTAATGTGCAGCATTAATTGCTGTGCCTTTCTGCACACAAAAAAACGCATCCTGTGAAAGCCCTCTAATGCAGAAAACCTCCGGTGTAGTGCAATCTTGCTTATAACTGGGCTTCATCTGCCCCCTTCTAGCCACAGGTGGGGGCAATTAGTGCAGGAGGCTCCAGGTTGCTGTTTGTATAGATCAGGCATGGACAGCAGAGGGGTGGGTGATCTGTACGGCTGGGTTCTCACATTGCAGTTAGGCTTGCATGCATTTTATTAGGGCATGTTCACACAACGGGTTGCATCCGTTTATAGATGCGTGTGTGGATCTGTGTTTCGGACCCAAATACGCATCTAACATTTTGCAGTGTGATTGCTTTCAATGTAAAACACGCATCGGCATACAGATGAGTGCTCTCCAGTGCGCAGGTTACTTGCGTCTTTTCGATCTGTTCTAAGAATTATCATGTGAATTCTTGATCCATTTGCCGCAGCAGACGCCCTATTTAAAACTATAGGGTGCGATCCTGCTGCAGCCTAAACACAGCCAAACACACAGCTGCATGTTGGATGCGGACAGTGCATATCAAAGTTATGCACTTGCAGGCACATAATTTCATCAACGCAATGAACATGTGAACTCCACCTTAGGTTCACACAGCGTATTTACCACTTATTTTGGGGCGTATTTAGGCACAAGCTACGCCCCAAATTAAGCTTCATTGTTCTAAACACCTCTCATTGACTCCAATGTAAAATATGCGCCATCATTCACATGAGACGTATTTGCAGTTCGTATTTAGAGACTTTTCTACTTGCATAAATTTCAGTGTCTTGTCAATTCTATAGGTGTTTACGAGCGCAAAATAACCACAGGAAACTATAGGGGATAGGATATTTTAAAATATGCTTCAAAAAACTTTTCAGACCACTCCTTTCATCGAGCGTATTTTGAAGCAGTTTGAAAGAGTAAATTTATCTAGAACAGGCCCTTAGTTACAAAACCACCGGCATTAAAAAAAAACAAAAAAAAAACTTTTTAATTGCTTGCGCTTTTTGAAAAAACGCAACAATAATGCAGCGCGAGAACCCGGCCTTACACTTCTATCTTATAAGCATTTTATACTCGGATTATGCCCTTACGCCCGTGGCTATATCGTACAGCCATGTTTGTGATATGACGCCATACTGGACTGCCATGGACGCCTGATTTCAGATTAGACATCTCAGGTGTTCGCTGGCTGGCTGTGCACACAGCTGCAGGCCTCGTTACAGTGTATCAGCTTTCTGTGACGAGCCCCGCACCTGTGCCAGAAGGACCTAAGCAGGATATGTTTTCTACAGGAGCCGATTGTGTACGTGCGGTGAAGCGGCGCCCATTTTATTGTAAATTCTTGTAGCTTTTAACAGGTGTAACTTATAGGAACTCTACAGTATAAAACTGAGCTACAATGCGTGAGGTAAAAGGGTGTATTCACACTGAGCAGTCATGCGTTGCAGTTTAGGCTTAAGTGTTAGACTTGGTGCCCACTACATTTGACCATATGTCAAAACGAGTATGTAATGTACATGCTAAACGTGCACGGTTGTGAGCAGATATTTGACATCCTTTTTTTGTTTTTTAACAAGCTTTTCTATTGGCTGTCCCATGTGTCTTGGGTAGGTTTGCTTAAATTTTTTGGCCACTACAAACATATACATTTAAAACATTGTTGCATACATCGGGATATGTTTTAAGCGTGGGCATGTACATCGGGATACGTTTACAGCGCAGGCGCATACATCGGGATACGTTTACAGCGCAGGCGCATACATCGGGATACGTTTACAGCGCAGGCGCATACACCGGGATACGTTTACAGCGCAGGCGCGTACACCGGGATACGTTTACAGCGCAGGCGCGTACACCGGGGTAAGTTTACAGCGCAGGCGCGTACACCGGGATAAGTTTACAGCGCAGGCGCGTACACCGAGATAAGTTTACAGCGCAGGCGCATACACCGGGATAAGTTTACAGCGCAGGCGCGCACACCGGGATAAGTTTACAGCGCAGGCGCGTACACCGGGATAAGTTTACAGCGCAGGCGCGTACACCGGGATAAGTTTACAGCGCAGGCGCGTACACCGGGATACGTTTTCCATTGACCTATACTAAAAGTTTTGAACTAGCGCAGCGCCCGGCGTCTTCCATCTGTTAAAATTTAATGGATAATATTAATACATTACAATACCAATCTATGTTGCCCCTGTAGGTGTCTGTCCACCGATATGAGGACATGAACACGTTAACACATACGTTTTTCAGTGCGTCACACCACCAGGTGACGGATCCGTCAGTCGTTCATAATACCAGTGTGCACTAAGCTGTAGCGCTGCCGAGATGTTTTACTTTCATGTCTTGAAAATTTCGGCAAAATCTGTAATTTAAGTACAACAATGGAAAGCTTCTATCCATTGTATGGTGATTGCACTTCATTTACGTAAGACTCGATGAACCCTGAGCAGCTCGGTCTGCCGTGTCTCTGACGACCTTTTAGCGCATGCGCTGGGAAAGCTCCTTTATTTATTCGATAAACATGTCCATAGGATGAAATGCTCTGACAGAGGCCAAGTGAGCGTCCGTTTGGCTGGTAGGCACCTGCAAACATATCTATAGAATAGCGCCATACAATGGCAAGCAGAAAAAAGTTGTGTTTTTTTCACATTGCGACCCTATGGGTGATGGAGGCTACTGCTTGGCATCAGTTTAACATACACGGCCTGTCATGTACATGAAACAGAAGCAGAGGGTGTCCCTAATATTAATGCACCTCTACATATACAGGTGCACAAAGCAGGAGTGTAGCGCACGTCTTCGCTGTCAATGGCCGCTGTTTTGCTATGTGGCTCTTGGCCGTGTAGTTTTTATTGCTGAAATATGACGTCAACGCGTTTCACCGGTAGGAAAGAAAAGAAAAACACGGATTGCGAGCCTGCAGTAAGTCTATACTATTGAGGAGCTCCCTTATGGTTACCCTTAGCAACCAATCAGGTCACTGTTTTTGGCACGCTCTGCCAGCTGCCCCAGCAACCAATCAGATCACTGCTTTCACTTTGCTCATCAGCTTTCCCTAGTAACCAGTCAGTAGCTGCCCCTAGCAACCAATCAGATCACTGCTTTCACTTTGCTCAGCAGCTTCCCCTAGCAACCAGTCAGTAGCTGCCCCTAGCAACCAGATTATTGCTTTTAGCATGCTCAGTAGCTGCCCCAGCACCCAATCAGATCACTGCTTTCACTTTGCTAAGCAACTTCCCCGAGCAACCATTCAGTAGCTGCCCCTTGGAGCTTCCCCTAGCAACCAATCAGATTATTGCTTTTAGCATGCTCAGTAGCTGCCCCAGCAACCAATCAGATCAGTGCTTTCTGTAAATTCCGCAGTTGCCCCTAGCAACCAATCACATCCCTACTTTCAGTATGCTCAATAGCTGCCCTTAGCAACCAATCAGATCACGTCTTTCTATATGGTCAGCAGCTGCAACCAATCAGATTACAGCACAGGTAAAAAAAACAAAACAAACCCTTATTGGTTGCTAGGGGCAACTGCTTCGCTTGATCCCAGCAGGTCCAATGAGGATGGCTGGAGTTGTAGTCAGTGATTATGGTGAGGGTCGTATTCCACGTGGTAATATATGTCTCAATTTCGTTAGCAAATACATTATATGAAACGTATTACTGTACTGTGAAGTTTTTTTCTCTCCAGCATATTTCAATGGTGCCGCTTGTGACACGGTGTACGCAGCTAGTCATGTAATACCGCCCACCCCCCCGCCGGCTTGAGGGGGCGCACGTTATAAATTGTAATCGTCTCGCGCACACACGCCATTTACCGCCATTCACTCCTGAGCCACTTGCGTATCAATAGGATTTCAGTACTCCCTCTGAAAGGTTGCTCTGTAAAACAGAGGCAGCCATTTTGTGACACACTTAAAGGGAAACCCCGCCCAAAACCAAAGTCTTTTTTTGCTTCGTCCACAAAATGGCCACCGATGTTCATTAGCATTAACGGCGCGACAAGGCGGGAAACTTTCTGAATAGCTTTTAATGATTTCTGTGGCATTTTTAAATATTACCCATAAAGTTCATTGAACAGAGAATAAATAAGTGAGTTATTCCCCTTTTAAAAAAAATTTAAAAGTAGAGGTCGGTCTGTAAAAGGGTAAATGCGTGAGTGAATATAACAATTCCTTTAAAAATATTAAAAAAAAACATGTTTAAGAGTGTTTCTGCCATTCCAAAATGTAAAATGGTCTTCTTGTCTCTTCCCTTTGTAGGCATTCATAATGGGGCAATGCGACCATATGTGAGTGTCCATTTTCTAGTGCGTACTGGAGTCGGGACCGGCCCAAACTAGATATTGGTGGGGTGGAGATAAATGGAGCACACAAGAGGGTCCAAGGAGGTATGGAGTGGGCTGAATTTCCCATTATAGGGGGCGCTACCTCATCCCAAGTAGGAAGGGGGTGCAAGGAGGTATGGATTGGGTTGAATTTTCCATTATAGGGGGCGCTACCTCATCCCAAGCAGGAAGGGGGTGCAAGGAGGTATGGAGTGGTTGAATTTATTTCCATTATAAAAAGGGTGAGGGGGGAGGGGGGTTTCCTAACCCTCATCCCAAGCAGGAAGGGGGTGCAAGGAGGTATGGAGTGAGTCAAATTTTCCATTGTAGGGGGCGATACCACGTCCCAAGTAGGAAGGGGATGCAAGGAGGGATGGTGTGGGCTGAATATTCAATTATAGGGGCGCTACCTCATCCCAAACAGGAAGAGGGTGCAAGGAGATATGGAGTGGGCTGAATTTTCCATTATAAGGATGCTAGCTCATCCCAAACAGGAAGTTGGTGCAAGGAGATATGGAGTGGGCTGAATTTCTCATTATAGGGGGTACTACCTCATCCCAAGCAAGAATTGGACACAAGAAGGTATGGGGTGTGCTGTATTTTCCATTAGGGAGGTGGGGGAGGCGCTATATACATTATTTGCTTTGGGCACCACAATACCTTGGCCCAGTCCAGGCTCTATGGCAGTAATGTTGCACAGTCACCGGTGCATCAGAAAATATGGTATATTTAGAAAAAACATGGGCAGGAAATCTCTGCATAGCGTGTATGTAACCTACCTCTGTCGCCAAATTTCCCACGACCACCTTCCCAAGCCGTCCTATCAATACATGTTTTGCTCTGGCTTATGAAGTGCAGGCAGGCGGCCATTTTGCGGCTGTTAACCTTCACAAAAGGTCCAAGCAAAACTAAAGGATTCAAAGACGTCCATCACAGCCACAAAATGGTGCGTTGGCAAGGTCGCTTTGTTAAGCACTCGTCGAGTGGAATCCAAGAGATTTGGACTGGTTTCTGTGAAGGGCCCCAAAATGGCCCCCCCACACTTTCTCGCCACGGGAACGATTATGTAGAAGGAGAGACATGAGATGATCCTATAGTAGGTTCCCAAGGACAAAAAATTTGCGCTAGAAGGTCCAATATTTTTTTCCGTTACGGGGTGGCAGTCGATTTTAACTTATTGGGGGTTTTTCGTATTTTTAAACTTTTTTTTTGCTGGAAAATTGTATTCAATGGGTCATTTTTTTTTTTTTTTTTAAAAAAATGGTAACGGGTCGTTTTCATATACAAAGGGACTTGTCAGGCAAAAGACCACAAATCCTTATTTCCAGAAAAAAAAATTCAATCCAAATTTCTTACAATTTCCGAAAAAACTTTGAGGTTATTTTTATGTTCACCTAAGGTCAGGGGACAGTTATTAATTTTTTTTTTTTATGATAAAAATCTCGCCTGTGCAGCTTATGCGTACATTCACAGATCGTGATGTGACCCCCTGCGGACTTGTATTTCCCACACACGCGGGAACTATTTCCCCCAAAAAGGGCATTTATGTTACAGGTAGCAGCAACTATACAACATTAAATATATAAAAACTCTGTGTGGGGTTCGGGATCCTCGGGGGCGGGCTAACACGACAAATATCATTGGCTCATTTAACACCTTTTTGACTTTTTTTTTTTTTCTTAAAAGGCAATTTCTTTCACAGTAAATTTTTGGCCTCGGGAAGAATGAAGAATAAATGAATTTTTTTTTCTACTTGGATACCACCCCAAGGCGGCCCCCCCTTTTGCGGGGGTATTTACACCATGCCCCAAAGGGGACAATGACCAGGGAAATAATGGGATACAGAAAAATGGTTTGGTCAAACATCAAATCTAACTTATAGTTTAGGGTCAAGCTACGGGGGCAGAGGTAACATTCACACCCAACCCTGGTACCATTTAAGGGCCCCCCATAATAACCTTTCTGAATATTAAGAAATTTAAGGGGGATTTGCACCCCAAAATATTTTTAAAAAATTGTGTTTTATGCAGTTATGTGTGGTTTGTGTATATAAATTTTTATATTTATATAATGTGTGTTTGTTGTGTGTGTTTTTTTGTGTTTATAAAATATAAATTTATATATATTTTTTTTTTTTATATATTTTGTGTTGTTGGGGATATATATATATATAAAAAATTATAGGTTGGTTTATTGTGTGTGTGTATAAATATTTTTTATTATATTGGGGTTATATATATATATATATTGTGGTGTGTATTTATTTTTTTTATAATTTTTTTTGTGTTTAATATTAAATGTGTTTATATAATTATATTTATGTGTGGTGTATATATATATTGGATTAAAAATATATGTGTGTGTATATAAATTATTGTGTGTATATATATATTATTTGTGGTGTGTGGTATATATTTGTGTGTGGTTATAATATATATATTAATATTTTTTTTATTTGTGGGGTGGGATTTTTTGGTGTGTATATATAAAATATATATTTTTAATATATGTGTGTGTGTGTGTATATATATTTATATATATATATATTGTTTTGTGTAATATATTTATATAATATATATAATGGTGTGTGTTGTATAATATTTTGTGTGTTAAATTTAAAATAAATATATTGTGTGTGTGTTATAAATTTTTTATATTAAAATTTTTTTTGTGGTGTGTATATATATGTTATATATATTTATGTGTGTTGTATATATATTTTATATAAATTTGTGTGTTATATATATATGTGTTTTTATATATTGTGGTTTATTTATGGGTTTATTATTAAATTGTGGGTATAATATGTGATATTTATATATTGGGTTTTATAATAATGTGAATTTATAAATGTGTTGTTAAATTTAGTGTATAAAAATATTGTTGTGTTGTGTGTTTTATAGGTTAAAATTTTTATATTGGGGTGTGTTGTGTTTTAAATATATTATAATATTTTTTTTTTTAAAAATTTTATATTAATGTGTGTGGGGGTTTATATAAATAAAATTTATAATTTTGGGGTTGAATATATTTTGGGGTTGGGTGTGGTGTTTTATATATATATAAAAATTTTTTATAAAATATATAATTAAATTGTGTATTATATTGTGTTTGGGGTTTTTATTGGTTTTATATTATATATATATATATAATAATTTAAAAAAATGGTGTGTATGTAATTTTGGGGTACGATTATATTTTAATATGGTGTGTATGTATATGGTGTATATGTATATGGTGTGTTTGTATATATGTATATGGTGTATGTATATGTGTATATGGTATATATGTATATGGTGTGTATATGTGTATGGTGTGTGCATATATGTGTATATGTATATGGTGTGTGCATATATGTGTATGTATATGGTGTATATGTATATGGTGTGTTTGTATATATCTATATGGTGTGTTTGTATATATCTATATGGTGTGTGTATATGGTATATATGTATATGGCGTGTGTATATATAATATATATATATATATATATATATATATGTGTGTGTGTATGTATATAGTCTATGCGTATATATCTGTATGAACATGGTGTATATGGTGTATGCGTATATATGTGTATGTATATGGTGTGTGTGTGTGTGTGTGTGTGTGTATTAATTGTTTATATTATATATATATATAAATTATAAAATATATATTTTATATTATTATATAAAGTGTATGTATGCAATAGTGTTTGTATGTGTTTATGTATATGGTGTGTGTATATAGAGAGAGAATGAATTTTTCAGCACACAAATAGGTTGTGGGTACCTGCGAGTGGGTATTGACCAAAACCAAAGTATAGAAAATAGACAATCCCCAGCGCTCCGCAGCAGCTGAAAAATGAAGAAAAACCAGTGCGTTATCAGCAATGCGCCTGCGACGATTCGGCTCCGGAGCCTTTTTCAAGCTGTTGCAGCGCTGGAACGTCGCAGGCGCATTGCTGATAACGCACTGGTTTTTCTTCATTTTTCAGCTGCTGGGATTTGTCTATTTTCATATATATATATATATATACACACAGCAGCTATAAGGGCGGCCATGTTGGTCGTCTCCCAGCTCTAAGGATTGGTGATATTTTTAGGATAATTTTTTCCGTTTTCTTTGTTCTTCCATTTTGCTCAGACCTCGATGTTGTCCTATAAATTACTCCCAGGAAGTTTCTAGTTTCTAAGATTAAGTGATCACGTTCAATGATATTACAATTAGGTTTTTCGTCTTCTCATAGTCTTGAAATTTCCTCTAAGTCTCAGAAGGTCACTTTTTTTTTTTCCCGTCTCGGTCAAGTTTTTGCAGGGCTGTTCCACAAACAGTCCAAATGTAGCGTCGCCGATGAGGTCACCCGTTCTCTGGTGCGTTGGTGAAGCCTGTGACTTTGGCACCCGGTTGAGCTTGTGTAGATCTCTTCACCGTGGCTGTGCCGCCCTCGGTAGGACTCCTGTCAGGGGGGGGCAGGGCAGGTGGAGGCTCGGCACCACCTTGAAGTCCGTGGATGAGGATCCTGGGGACCAGAGGTCTTTGTAAAGCCGGGGGAGGTGCAGTGGGACCTCTGTAGAGGTAAAGTGCAGCGCCCGGGTCTAGGTTGGACACAAGGCTTTGTGGGTAGAAATATGGAGACGGGAACATTCTTTGTAGAGCGGAGTAATTCCCCGCTTCTGCCAGTAATTCCAGTCCGACTGCTGTCTGTCTTTTCCACTTTGTTCTGTTTTAAGAAAAAAAAATATATATACATGAGGATTATGAGTCTGGGCCTTAAAGGGAAGGTCCATTCTAAAAAAATATATATACATGAGGATTTTGGGTCTGGGCCTTAAAGGGATTGTCCATTCTAAAAAAAAAAAAAAAAATATATATATATATATATATATATATATATATATATATATATATATAATATATATTAAATATACATAAAGGCTTATGGGTTGGGCCTTAAAGAGGTTGTCCATTCTAAAAAAAAAATATATACATGAGGATTATGGGTCTGGGCCTTAAAGGGGTTGTCCATTCTAAATATATATATATACATGAGGATTATGGGTCTGGACCTTAAAGGAGGTCCATTCTAAAAAAAATAAGTATCCCATGAGGATTATGGGTCTGGGCCTTAAAGGGGTTGTCCATTCTAAATATATATATATACATGAGGATTATGGGTCTGGACATTAAAGGGATTGTCCATTCTGAAAAAAAAATATATATACATGATGATTATGGGTCTGGGCCTTAAAGGGGTTGTCCATTCTAAAAATATATATATATACATGAATTGAAGTCTGGCCTTAAAAAGGGGTTGCCCATTCTAAAAAAAAATATATATATATATTATATTATAAAATATATATATATATAAATATATATATACATGAGGATTGATGGGTTTGGGCCTTAAAGGGGTTGTCCATTCTAAAAAAATAAATTAAAAAATAAATAAATAAAAAAAAAAAAAAAAAATATATATATTATATTATTATATATAAAATATATATTATATATATAAAAATTTTATATATATATATATAATAATATTGCTTTGGGGCCAGGGTAGTCCAAGAAAAGCAAAAAAAAAAAAAACCCTTATATTTTCCTAGCTGTCCCCCACTGCTCTGGAGCTCTCGACAATCCACTTCACTTCACTTCCGGATTCTTATCCTGACACACTGGATGGACTCGCGCTCCATTGTAAGTGAATGGGGCCTCTCTTCTGTGTCGGGAGAAGAACCCAGAAGTAGAGAGAAGTGGCTCGCAGGGATCCCCATTGCAGCAGAATCGGGGGAATTCTTTGTAAGTATTAGGTTTTTTTTGTTCTATTTTGCCCCCTCCCCCCCCCATGCAGTATAATTTCCTTTTTAATGGACAACCCCTTTAAACAAGACGATATTGCTGTTTTGTGATGGGGGTGGGGCTGTGACAACCTCTCATGCAACTAGAATTTCTAGGGTGGTTATACTTTTTTGGCAAAAAAAAAAACATTACTGTAGTACTGTTTTGTTTTTTTTTTAAATAGTTTTATGACCCAAAGCCAGGAGGAGTTCCAGAGGCAGCAAGGAATATAAAGGAAGGACTTGTACTCCACTTTCCTGCTGGATCCGCTTCTGGCTTTGGTTAAAAAATAATGGAGTGGTGTGTTTTTGGGGGGTTTTTTGGTTGTTTTTTTTTTATTAAATTTGTGTATGAAGCCACCTGACCTGGTGCATAAGGTGGGAGTATCACAGGATTTAAGGGGCAGAATTCAATATGGCCGAACAGGTGAACCAAAGATAGAGAGTAGGTAAGTGAATAGGGTCACCCTTTTAAGGAAGGTTTCACACTAAAAGTTTAAAAAAAAAGCTTTTTGTGCCAGTTTTTCATTCAGTTTTTTGAGAATGAATCAAAATAAATGGGAAATATAGAATATGGAATTATGCAGTTGTGTTTAAAAAAAACAAAACAAAAAAAACCTTGTGTATAAAGCCGCCTGAACTGTTGTGTAAGGTGGGAACATCACAGGCGCAGAGAACAAAATGGACAAAGGAATGAAACAAAGAGAGAGAGAGCGGTAGAGAAGGAGTTGCCCTTTAAGTCATGGTTCACTCACAGCATTTGTTTTTTACAAAAAAAAAATCAGTTTTTATTGCATTTGTTATGGGTTAAAAGAAATGGGGTTTTTTTTGTAAAGGAAAGATTTATACTTCTTCTTCTCCCTGGATCCACTTCTGGCTTTGGTAAAAAAGAAAAAAAAATTTGCATCCAAAATTCTGTGTGAATCCAGCCTTAAGGTTTTTATTTTAGCCGTAGTATTTATCAGACATCGCGCTTCTGATTTATGTGTCTTGCTAGGGTCTGTATTTGTACAGTGATTGGATGAAACCTATACTTGGAATATTTCTAGGTTTGCTGGGACTTCTGGTACTACAACATCTGCAGAAGCAGGGACTGTAATGGATGCAAACAAAGATGTGTCAGGAAAACCTAAAATGTAACAATAGGCAAAGTGGGTAATAATTAACGGGAAGATTTTTTTTTTTTGCTTTTTTTTTTTTTGCTATTTTTACTGTAACATGACTAAACGTCGATGCCGGAGGTTTTACATTTTTATATCACAGATTATGTTGTAGTTGTACGACGTGTGTAACTTTTTAGATATTTTTTCTTATATTTAAGTGAATTAGAGTTTTGTTCAATTATTTTTTGGCCAATATTTTTACACAATTGAGCTGTCATGTTTTTTAAGAACTGGTTAAAAGTATAAAACTTTCAAACCATTTCCATCCATTTTTTTTTAAGCTCTACCTGATAAAAAAGACAACAGTAAATCATAAAAATAATTGAACACTGATTTTTTTTGTTTTGTTTTCCCCTCTCAGGTTCTCAAATACAATATTCCATGCAAAAAAAAACCCTGCAAAAACCTCAAAACAGAAAAAAAAAGTTTAAAACCGTAAATCAAATAATGTAGAAATTCTGTCTGAGAAATGTCGAGACCAAGGGACGGGTATAAATATTGCAGCTTTCTAAGACGGAGCGATCCCCTTAGGACACCTCGCCAGGAATGTCAGAATCTATTCTACATATTCTATAATAATTCAATTTCAGAAGCTGCGGAGCTGAAATCGCAGCGTCTCAGACTTCAGCTGACAGAAAAAAAAAGTAGTCAGATTTCCCAGATTGAATAATTCATAAATCATAATTATAATAATTGTGTAATTACTGAAACAGCCCCTTAATTATTGATGCCCAAAGTAGAAATTGTTGATTTATTATTGATGCGTCAATGTGTTATATCCGGGTGTTTATGTGGCCGACGACGCTGTCATGTTACTGAAGTCATCAAAATCTGGAGATGGAAACAAACGCGAAATTCATACTGGCGCAAAGTTTTCACTTACAAATTGTTTATACCTCTAAATTTTTGATTTATAGATTGTGGTGACAAGAAAAACAAAAAGATCAAGGTAAAAACATTAAGACCCAACTTCAAAAGCTCCTTGTTTTTTTTTTGTTTTTTTTTTGTTCTAAATCAAATGGTTTTTCTTCTTCTTTACCTAAACACATTTTTTTCTCTAGAAACAAATTCTAAGAGTTAGAGTTTTTTTGTTCTAATTTAATTTTTATTATTTTGTTATCAAAGAATTGTTAAAAAATCTAAAAGAGAAATGTTTAAATTGATTTTTATTATTTCTATCAATGTAAAACATCAAAAAAAATGAGAAATGTTTGTTTTAATTTATTTTTATTGAACAATATAAGTTTTTTTTTTTAAAAAAGGAGAAATTTTGTTGAAATTCATTTTTATTATTTTTATCAATGTGAAAAATCAAAAAACTTGAGAAATGTTTTCATTTACTTTTTTCGAACAATCAAAAAAACTTAAAAAATTGAGAAATGTTTGTTTTAAGATTCATTTTTATTAGTTTTTTTCAAACCTTGCTCCATTTTTTATATTCTTTGCCAAAAAAAAAAAAAAATTTAAACAAACATACATTTTTTGTATATTTTTTTGTCAAAAAATACTAAAAATGAATTGGAAAAAAACCTTTTTAACAGATTTTTTTGTATAGAAAAAAATGGGTTTAGCTAAAAGCTTAGGAATAATTTTTTTTTTTATTTCGAACAAACTTTATCTGATATTTTTAATTTTTTTTATCCTCTTTGGTAAAAAATGCAAAAAACTTTTTGGGGAACAAGGACAAAAAAATGTAATTTGAATAAGCCTGATTTTTTTTTTTTAAAGCTTTTTTTTATATTCTTTGATTGCAAAATTTAACAAAATGCATTTAGGACAACTTTTTTAATTCTCTTAATTTAATTGTAGATTTCCTTTTTTACTAAGAAAAAATAAAAGGTAAATAATAATAGTAATAGTAATAATTAATAATAGTTATTATTATTATTATTATTATTATTATTACAAACATTATTTTAATTTCATAAAATGTTAGTAAAAGTAAAAAAAACAGAATTTTTTAGTTTACTATGTAAAACAAAAACGATCTATAGACACAAATCTAAACGTAACGCAGCTGATCACAGAAATGTAATGAAATAAGTGCAAAACTATTGAAGTAAATGGAATTTATATTACATTTTTAATATTTTTAATTTTTATTTTTTTTTGTATTTGTATTAAAATTATATTTGAAAAAATGAATAGGATAAAGCTGAATTTATCACTTTTTTTTCAAATTGAAATTTCTTCCATTGCTGATGAGCTCCCGGGCTTCATCCTCATGACACTTTATCATTTTTATTTATTTTCCTGGGTGTTTTTTACATGTATAGAATTTGTCCCAATTAAAATACTCATCATAAATTATATTCAGCCTAGATTTTTCTTCCTCCCCATAAGGAGTTAACATGACGCCTGCAGGGAGGGGAGGGGGGGGGCATTGAAGAAGTTTTTAATAATGAAAATGTACACAAATGAAAAAATTCTTTAAATAAATCTGTGCCAGAGTTTTTGGATCATTTTTCTCCGTGGCTTTAATAGCAGCAGCTGAGCGCTGTGTATTTGTCGCAGGGTGAATGTGTCCCATCTCCATAAATCACGGTGCCAAAACCTGAGCCAGGAGTGATCCAACAAGCTGTCATCTCCAGTCCTAATTACTAGAAAGAATGATGCGACCTCGGATCTATACATATTTATGTATCAATGATCGAGAGCAGAATCGCTGCGTCTTTGCGCGTCTGTCGCAAGAAGGTCGCGCGACATGTTCACGAGCAGTTGACGCAGGATTGTCGCACAGCAGCGGGCGCGGCGCTATTCACCTTCATTTTTAGAACAAATAATAGCACAGCCGCTACCTGTGTAATAAATGCATTTATGTTTAACTGCAGTTTGGTTTGCGCCCATGGCGCTATTCTTGCTGGTGTGTGGGGGGAGGGAGGATATTGAGGTTTAATATAGACACAGAGGTGACCTGTATCCCTTATATATATGCAGCACGCTGATGTCATTAATCACAGTATCATAATCAGTTCGGTCTGAAACGCGTAAGCGCCCTCTTCTATTGGTGCCAGAATGGATTGCTACCGTTTTAAACTGTCTAGAATGAGGGATCGTGGGTGATTTCCTTCAGGTTGGAATTTGGCGCAATCTTTTAGTTAATTTCTGGCTTTTGTAGTCGGGTAGCGACTGCGCTGTGGTCGTCGCTGTGTAGCCTGCGCCTGGTTTGACCCTGACGCAAATGTTTCTTTGTTTGTGCGATGTTTTATCGTCAGGTCTGTGTGTGGTTCGCACTGACCTGCGGTTCTGGTACCAGGTCTTCACCTGGGTGTCGGTGAGGTTGAGGGACGCCGCCAGCTCCATCCTGTCCTGCACGCTCAGGTATTTCTGCCGCTCGAAGCTGCGCTCCAGCTGCGCCAACTGGTGGTCGGTGAAGGCGGTGCGGGCCTTGCGGGGGCTTCTTCAGCCGCACCGGGGGGCTCTCCCTGGAGCTGGAGATCTCCCGTTCTCCCTCCTCCTTTACTGCAACCATCAATCAACACAAATAAGAACTGTTAATTATAATGATTAGCTGATTATAGCCAGGCTGACGCTGCGACAATTCATAGCAACCGCAGCGTTATCATCCTCATTATTTGCCCTACATAATAGACAATCCTTATAAAAGACACCTGCTGTACAGAGTCAGCCTGGCCTCAAAAACGGATTGTCAATCCTGTGTTATAAATTGCAGATTATAATGTACAGATTATAATAGCGCTGTCATAGATTATAACAGTCCTGTGTTCTACATTGGATTATTATACACATATAATGTACAGATTATATCAGCCTGGCCTCATACATGGCAGATCAAGTACGGATTATATCAATCCGGTGTTATAAATTGCAGATTATAATGTACAGATTATAATAGCGCTGTCATAGATTATAAAAGCCCTGGGTTATTCATTAGATTTTAAATGCATACAATGTACAGATTATGTCAATCCTATATTATAAATTGCAGATTATAATAAGCGCTTTGATAGATTATAACAGTCCTGTGCTCTACATTGGATTATATACACATATAATGTACAGATTATAATAGCGCTGTCATAGATTATAACAGTCCTGTGTTCTACATTGGATTATTATACACATATAATGTACAGATTATATCAGCCTGGCCTCATACATGGCAGATCAAGTACGGATTATATCAATCCGGTGTTATAAATTGCAGATTATAATGTACAGATTATAATAGCGCTGTCATAGATTATAACAGCCCTGGGTTATTCATTAGATTTTAAATGCATACAATGTACAGATTATGTCAATCCTATATTATAAATTGCAGATTATAATAGCGCTTTGATAGATTATAACAGTCCTGTGCTCTACATTGGATTATATACACATATAATGTACAGATTATAATAGCGCTGTGATAGATTATAACAGTCCTGTGTTCTACATTGGATTATTATACACATACAATGTACAGATTATATCAGCCTGGCCTCATACATGGCAGATCAAGTACGGATTATGTCAATCCTGTGTTATAAACTGCAGATTATGATGTACAGATTATAATAGCGCTGTCATAGATTATAACAGTCCTCTGTTCTACATTGGATTATAATATACACATATGTACAGATTATATCAGCCTGGCCTCAAATACGGATTATGTCAGTCCTGTATTATAAATTGCAGATTATAATGTACAGATTATAATAGCGCTGTCATAGATTATAACAGTCCTGGGTTATTCATTAGATTTTAAATACATACAATGTACAGATTATGTCAATCCTATATTATAAATTGCAGATTATAATAGCGCTATGATAGATTATAACAGTCCTGGGGTATTCATGAGATTCTAAAAACAGATAATGTACAGATTATAATAGTGCTATGATAGATTATAGCAGTCCTGGGTTATTCATTAGATTCTAAATACATATAATGTACAGATTATAATAGCTCTGTGACAAATATTAGTCCTGTTAGATAAATGACAAATTGTACAGATTGTTCTAGTCCCCTCTAATACATTACATGTAAAGTACAGATTATCATAGGTCCGTGTCATGGATTATAATAGCCCTGTGTTGCTATAATAGTGCTGCCATACACTGCATATTAATCACAGATTATAATAATTATAATAGTCCTGTGCTATCCATTACAGATTATAATAGTCCCTTGTTATAGAAAATAATAGTCCTGACACGTTGTACAGATTATAGTAATCCCTGATTATAGTGTTAGTCTAATAGATTATAGCTATCCCGTGTTATTATAATAGCACTGGATTAAGTCCAGAATATAAACACCTATAATGTATAGATTAGGATAGAATTGTTACAGATTATAATAATCCTGGGTTATATAATAGAACTATTAGACCTTGCACATAAAGTGCAGATTATAATCGTAGTTTTATAGATTACAAATCCTGTGTTGTTATAATAGTACTGATCTGATTATAATTGCAGATAATGTAGCGATTATAATAGAATTGTTACAAATTATATCAGTCCTGTGTTATAGAGGACACGTTGTACAGATGATAGTAATCCCTTGTTATAGATGATAATGTTTCTCTGATAGATTATATTAGTCCTGTGTTGTTATAATAGCCATGTACTAAGTACAGAATACAAATACATATAATGTATAGATTGTGATAGTATTGTTATAGATTGGTCCTGTGGTGTACATTACACGTTGTACAGTTTATAGTATTCCCTCGTTATACATTACACATAAGGTAGAGAGTGTAATAGTCACAGGTTGTTATAATAGTGCTGTATTAAATATAGATTAGAATAGTGCAGTCATATATCCGTCCTCTGCAGAGTATAAGAGTGCTGTATTATAGATTAGTCTCGTGTTGTTATAATAGTGTATTAAGTATAGGGTTTTTGTACACTAGTATATCAGTCCTGTGTTCTAGATTATAATACACCTGTGTTGGAGATTATAATAGTCCTGTGTTGGAAATTATAATTATCCCGTGTTGGAGATTATAATAGTCCTATGTTCTAGTTTATAATAGCCCTGTGTTGGAGATTATAATAGACTTGTGTTGGAGATTATAATAGTCCTATGTTCTAGTTTATAATAGTCCTGTGTTGGAGATTATAATAGACCTGTGTTGGAGATTATAATAGACCTGTGTTGGAGATTATTATAGTCCTGTGTTGTAGATTATAATTGTCCCGTATTGTAGATTATAATAGTCCCGTGTTGTAGATTATAATACCCCTGTGTTGTAGATTATAATAGTCCTGTGTTGTAGATTATAATACCCCTGTGTTGTAGATTATAATATCCCTGTGTTGTAGATTATAATGCCCCTGTGTTGTAGATTATAATAGTCCTGTGTTGTAGGTTATAATTGTCCCGTGTTGTAGATTATAATTGTCCCGTGTTGTAGATTATAATGCCCCTGTGTTGTAGATTATAATAAACCTGTGTGGTAGAATATACTTGTACGATGTTGGAGATTATAATTGTCCGGGGGGGTAGATTATAATAGTCATATGTTCTAGTTTATAAAACCCCTGTGTTGTAGATTATAATAGTCCTGTGTTGTAGATTATAATAGTCCTGTGTTGTAGATTATAATTGTCCTGTGTTGTAGATTATAATGCCCCTGTGTTGTAGATTATAATGCCCCTGTGTTGTAGATTATAATGCCCCTGTGTTGTAGATTATAATGTCCGTGTTGTAGATTATAATAGTCATATGTTCTAGTTTATAAAACCCCTGTGTTGTAGATTATAATAGTGATCTGTTGTAGTTTATAATTCTCCTGTGTTGTAGATTATAATTGCCCTGTGTTGTAGATTATAATTGTCCCGTGTTGTAGATTATAATGCCCCTGTGTTGTAGATTATAAAAGTCCTGTGTTGTATATTATAATTGTCCAATGTTGTAGATTATAATTGTCCGGGGTGGTAGATTATAAGAGACATATGTTCTAGTTTATAAAACCCCTGTGTTGTAGATTATAATAGTCCTGTGTTGTAGATTATAATAGTCCTGTGTTGTAGATTATAATGCCCCTGTGTTGTAGATTATAATAGTCCTGTGTTCTAGCTGTCACTATACAGATGATAATCGTCGCGATATGTTGTCTATGGCTAGTATAATCGATACTATATGAGCCTGTAGTTTGCAGGTCATGTAGAAGCAGCCGCTGTAGTAAGGAGCCGTGTACAGCCCAGCACCGGCCCCATCTCCAGGTAACCGCAGCGTCCGCACACACTCCGCTCTGCTGCACCGACACCAGCACGCTCAGCCTGGAGAGTCCCTGGAGCAGATGTAGCAGAGCCGAGTGTGTCACTTTCTTACCCTCCGAGCACAGAGGAGGCTACGAACAGGTAAAGGTCAAATGGTGAACAGATCGCAAGGTCAGAGCCACAGGACAAGCTCGGCTCTGCTAGACCGGACACAGTGGAGAGGAGCCCGGGCTGTGCTCTGTGAGGGGCCGGCGCCAAGGCCTCAAATAAACCTACAAACTATGTCACTAAGTAACTGTGTGACCTCCTCATCTGGGCACAACTTTCCCTTAAATAAATCCAATATAATATCACAAGGATACAAATTCCTGTGTCGTCACCATCTGTCCCTATAGTACTAATCCCCAATATCTCCAGCTGAGAAAAGGATCTATCTCATATCTATCTATCTATCTATCTCCTATCTATCTATCTATCTATCTCATACCTATCTATCTATCTATCTGATATCTATCTATCTATCTATCTATCTCCTATCTATCTCATATCTATCTATCTATCTATCCCATATCTATTTATCTCATATCTATCTATCTATCTATCTCATATCTATCTCATATCTATCTATCTCATATCTATCTATCTATCTATCTATCTATCTCCTATCTATCTATCTATCTATCTCATATCTATCTATCTCTCTATCCCATATCTATTTATCTCCTATCTTTCTATCTATCTCATATCTATTTATCTCATATCTATCTCATATCTATCTATCTATCTATCTCCTATCTATCTCATATCTATCTATCTCCTATCTATCTCATATCTATCTATCTATCTATCCCATATCTATCTCTATCTATCTATCTATCTATCTATCTATCTATCTCCTATCTATCTCCTATCTATCTCATATCTATCTATCTATCTATCTATATATCCCATATCTATCTATCTATCTCATATCTATCTATCTATCCCATATCTATCTCTATCTATCTATCTATCTATCTATCTCATATCTATCTCCTATCTATCTCATATCTATCTATCTATCTATATATCCCATATCTATCTATCTATCTCATATCTATCTATATATCCCATATCTATCTATCTATCTCATATCTATCTATCTCATGTCTATCTATCTCATATCTATCTCTCTCATATCTATCTATCTCATATCTATCTATCTCATATCTATCTCATATCTATCCCATATCTATCTATCTATCTATCTATCTATCTATCTATCTATCTATCTATCTATCTATCTATCTCATATATATCATCTATCTATCTCATATATATCATCTATCTATCTCATATAATCACTATCTATTCATAAATCATCTTTACTCATATCTATTATCTCTTTCTATCTCATATATATCTATCTACCCATATCTATCTTTTCATCATCTATCTATCTTCTATCTACTACTACTCATAAATATCTTTTAATTATCTCTTTAATAATCATCTATTATCCATATTACATTATCTACTCATATTTCATCTATCTATCTCTATCTATCTTCATCTTCCCATATCTATCATCTATCTCAATTTTATCTACTAACTAAATCTATCTATTCTCATATCATCTTCCCATTCTATCTATCTATCTATCTATCTATATCTATCTATCATTATCTATCTACATCTATCTTCATCATCATTATCTATTTTCTGCTGCCCCTCATTATAAACCTTTTCCAGGGTTTATGGGGCATTTTCTGCTCTCCGCCTGTATCCGGCCCTGACAAGGCTGCGGCTGGTTCCCTCTGTAGGAGACAATAATCCGCTTAATTGAGCCACTGGGGAACCCGGAGACTTCATCCAGAAATTCTCCACCTAACAAACCGGATCACAAGGCGCGATCCTCCCATCCATTCAGCCAAATCCCCAAAACCAAACTACAACCCTGAATGTGATTAGAGAGACCCTTGTAGAGAGCCCTGTGCGCCCCTCAAAATAGTCCCTAAATACCTGGAAATAATCGGGTTCCTCCTTTTCTTATTCTGACAATTCATTTCCTTCTCTAAACAGAAAAAAAAACTTCCCCCAGAAGATGAATCCTCTGGAATTTTCTACAATTTAGAAAATTGATTTGGATAAGAAAATACAATGTTTCCTATTGTTTGTTTGTAGTTTTTATATTTGTTCATTTTTGTTTTTAGCTTCTATGTTTATTATTTAGTTCTAAAAAGTTACAAAAAATCTCTTAATAATACAAATAATTTGTTTAGATTGAAAACAAATCCTAATAAATGGTTCCAATGGGAAAATTCAACAAAAATACTTAATTTTCACCAATAAAAGTTACAATTTTTTTGGGCACCAAATACTAGAATCGGTGAAGGGAAAACTTCATTCCCCTCCTTCCCCCGTTGGTCGGTGCGATTTACCCGGATGCAGCCGCCACGTTCCCGGCTCCTATCGCTTGAATCTTTCATGTAAATCAAATTTGCAGGGGGACAGATGAGCCGCTTTGGGACAAAATTTGGATCTGCGCTTTTATGTTAATTCCTTCCATATTTATTCCTAATATTTCTATCAGATAATGAGGCCTCTGAGGGGATCCAACTCATTCATTATAGGTTTTTTTCCCTTCCTTGCTGCACCAGCATTTCTTATTGATATATGCAATTTTTTTTTGTGTATATAAAAAATAAGAAAAAAAAATTGAAGGAAAAACATGCCTTAGATTTTTATTGTTTATTCTGAACCTCCCCTCCATTAGAAGGGGAAAAAAACATAATTAAAATGCGTAAAATTCTAAATAAAATACAACGTATCAATGTTTTTCTGAAGTTAGGACAAGGTCACACTTTTGTTTTCTGAAATATTTCCTTTTTTTTTTCCCCTTCTGGCAAAGGCGCAAACGCAGCTGACGCGACCTTGTTTCTCTTGTGCCCAATTTGTTTATATATTTTTAAAATTTTAATAAAATTTTTGTTTAAAAAAAAAAAGCGCAAACGCATCAAAAACCTGCGCGTGTGATTCCAGACTTAGGCTGGGTTCACACTGTGTGTTTTTGACGCTTGTTTTGCAGTAATATTAGCCCCAAAAAAAAATACATCTCCAAAATGTCTAATGCAAAGATTTGTACCTCTTCTGTGTTTAGGACCCGTTATTGGTTTTGGTTTAGAAACTGTGCTGCGAAATGCGCGTCAAAACGCACCGTGTGAATTCAGCCCTTAGGGTGTGAGAGGGAAGAAGAGGTTAAACTCACCTTTACCTTTTGTTTGGGATCAAAGGGGTAGACGTGCTTTTGTCCAGTTGTCCCTAAAGCCCTTCAGTTTTTTTAACTGGACAAGCAAGGGCTCGGGGGTCTGGCGGGTTGGCCATTGCTGGAGTAAGGAGCGCAGGTCGCCAGAGGCTTGCAGTCTGCTAGGATGTCTCTGATTAGGAAGGAAGAGGTGACTGTCCTGGATTGGGAAGGGGCAGAGAGCCCGGGCTGAAGGTGGGACTCGATGGCCAAAGCCACCCCTTGCCTGGTGCTGACCGCTTCCAAGCACTCTCTGGATGGGGAAGGTGGAGGGGAGCAGACGCTGCTGACTTCTGACCTGGGGCTGAGCTCCAGGGGTGACCTGCAATGCCCCATCAGTGGGTCCACCTGAGCGAGCCCCCGGGGTGCCCGGGCCGTGGGACAGGGGGTTTTCAATCCCCCAAAAACCGTTTGATCCTTTCCCCCGGCTCCTTGTTACATTAACATTGGAAGAAAAATTAAAAGAAAATTCCCCCCAGAAATATTCTCTACTCAATGCCCCAAAATAGCGTCCAGACCTGGTGCCATCCGGAGAGTGCCCGATGCCCGTCCTCAGTGGGGTCGGGAGCCCCTCAGGACAAGACCCCCCGGGTGAAAAAAACGTGGGGATTCTGGTAAAAACCCCTCAATTGGGGTGGGAAAATCATCTGGGGGAGCTTCACTCGGGGAGAAGGCAGGAGGAGAGGAGAGGGCTCTGGTCAAACCCAAGCACCAAAGCAGGGGCTCATCCTCTGCGGAGAGGCGCCCGGATTGGCAGGACCAGGGGGGTAGAGTCCGGTGGCTCTGGTGGCTCAGCACCTTGGGGGTGTAGATGAGAAGAGTCCAGGAGGCTCTGGTGCCTTCAGCACCTTGGAGGGTGTAGATGAGAAGAGTCCAGGTGGCTGTGGTGGCTTCAGCTCCTTGGAGGGTGTATTTGAGAAGGGTCCAGGAGGCTCTGGTGCCTTCAGCACCTTGGAGGGTGTAGATGAGAAGAGTCCAGGAGGCTCTGGTGCCTTCAGCACCTTGGAGGGTGTAGATAGAAATCCAGGACCTGGGGCCCACCTTGAGGGGGAGGAAGGGAAAGGGGCCGGAGGCCTGGTGCCTTCAGCACCTTTGACGGAG
>JAODAL010033370.1:0-45653 GCA_025379985.1 Phyllomedusa bahiana
ATTCCTATTCAGACATTTTTCAACATGCCACCCCAGTCTCTACACTACGTAATATCCGGGGGCCCTCACACACACGCCCTATGCTCTTTACGCTACATCCGGTTGTTCAGTTACCATTTTGTCTCTATCGGTATGGGTGGATTCCGGGAGCGCTTCAACAATATACCTTTCCGGTACGGAAGGCAGACTAACAAAGTGAAAGGTAGCGTGAATGTTTTGGAATGTCTGGGCTGCTGCCACTACTTATCTGTGAGGCTTTCTGTGTTAACTGAGGGAGTAGCATCGGGGGTCGCCCCTAGGTACAGCGATGTTAGTAGCGTGCTTACCATCGGGGGTCCCATAACATATGTCGCTAGGTACAGCTATGTGGTTTTCTGGGTTGATTGAGGGAGTAGCATCAGGGTCCCATAACACTCGCTCCTATGCGCTGCTATGTTAGTATCGTTGTTCGCATCGAGGGGCCCATAACAGACGCCTCTATGTATAGTCATATTATTATCCTTGCAAAATGCAGAAAAAGCAATTGGGAGGGTGTGGGGGAATGGTGGTGTTGGAATGTGGGGGAGGGGGCCTGTTTGGTTTTGATGGGCTTGGTGACAAAACATATCGTCGCTGTTTCATGGGGGCGGAAGTGGGCGTGAAAAACACCCACTTTGCCGGAAGGGGCGGAGGATATGAAACGGGGTGGGAAAATGATCAAGCCCTCCGGAAGAAGGACGGTTCATTGGGGCGGACAGAGGTGTGGAAAATTCAGCACTTCCTCCGGAAGTGGGATGTTTGATGCGCGTGAAAAAGGGGTGGGAGGTAACGCCCAGTGGGTGGGGTCTTAAAATGTAAACGGGGCGGGGCACCTGTCACTTGACAGTTTGACGAATGATACCTATGCTTCACTACTAGTAATGATAGATAGCTGCCCCCAGTAGTAATGATAGATAGCTGCCCCCAGTAGTAATGCTAGATAGCTGCCCCAGTAGTGCTGCCCCCAGTAGTGCTGCCCCAGAGATAGCTGCCCCCAGTAGAGCTGCTACAGAGATAGCTGCCCCCAGTAGTGCTTCTACAGAGATAGCTGCCCCCAGTGGTGCTGCCCCAGAGATAGCTGCCCCAGTAGTGCAGCTACAGAGATAGCTGCCCCCAGAGATAGCTGCCCCCAGTAGTGCTGCTACAGAGATAGCTGTCCCCAGTAGTGCTGCTACAGAGATAGCTGTCCCCAGTAGTGATGCTACAGAGATAGCTGCCCCCAGTAGTGCTGCTACAGAGATAGCTGCCCCCAGTAGTGATGCTACAGAGATAGCTGCCCCCAGTAGTGCTGCCCCCAGAGATAGCTGCCCCAGTAGTGCTGCTACAGAGATAGCTGCCCCCAGTAGTGCTGCTACAGAGATAGCTGTCCCCAGTAGTGCTGCCACAGAGATAGCTGCCCCCAGTAGTGCTGCCCCCAGAGATAGCTGCCCCAGTAGTGCTGCCCCCAGAGATAGCGGCCCTAGTAGTGCTGCCCCCTGAGATAGCTGCCCCCAGTAGTGCTGCTACAGAGATAGCTGCCCCCAGTAGAGCTGCTACAGAGATAGCTGCCCCAGTAGTGATGCTACAGAGATAGCTGCCCCCAGAGATAGCTGCCCCAGTAGTGCTGCTACAGAGATAGCTGCCCCCAGAGATAGCTGCCCCAGTAGTGCTGCCCCAGAGATAGCTGCCCCAGTAGTGCTGCCCCAGTAGTGCTGCCCCCCGGAGTGCTGCCCCCAGAAGTGCCCCCAAGTGCTGCCCCCAGTAGTGCTGCACCCAGAGATAGCTGCCCCAGTAGTGCTGCCCTCAGAGATAGCTGCCCCCAGTAGTGCTTCCCCAGAGATAGCTGCCCCCAGTATGCTGCCCTCCCAGAGACACGTGCCCCCAGTAGTGGTGCCCCAGTAGTGCTGCCCCCAGTAGAGCTGCCCCAGTAGTGCTGCCCCCAGAGATAGCTTCCCCCAGTAGTGCTGCCCCAGAGATTGCTGCCCCCAGAGATAGCTGACCCCGAGATAGCTGCCCCCAGAGATAGCGGCCCCAGTAGTGTTGCCCCCAGAGATAGTTGCCCCCAGTAGTGCTGACCCCCAGAGATAGTTGCCCCCTTTAGTGCTGCCCCCAGATAGTTGCCCCCAGAGATAGCTGCCCCCAGTAGTGCTCCCCCTAGAGATAGCTGCCCCCAGATAGTTGCCCCCAGAGATAGCTGCCCCCAGTAGTGCTCCCCCTAGAATAGTTTGCCCCCCAGTAGTGCTGCCCCCAGAGATAGCTGCCCCAGTTGTTCTGCCCCCCGAGATAGCTGCCCCCAGAGATAGTTGCCCCCAGAGATAGCTGCCCCCAGTAGTGCTGCCCCCAGAGATAGTTGCCCCCAGAGATAGCTGCCCCAGTAGTGCTGCCCCCAGAGATAGTTGCCCCCAGTAGTGCTGCCCCCAGAGATAGCTGCCCCCAGTCGTGCTGCCCCCCAGAGATAGCTGCCCCAGTAGTGCTGCCCCCAGAGATAGCTGCCCCCAGTAGTGCTGCCCCCAGAGATAGTTGCCCCCAGAGATAGCTGCCCCAGTAGTGCTGCCCCCAGAGTTAGCTGCCCCCAGTAGGCAGCCAGGGGAAAAGAAAAAAAAAAGCAATAAGAAGTCACTTACCTTTCCCGGATCCTCGGCCGAGCTCCTCCTCCCCGGCAGCCGACAGCAGCGAGCGGCGCGGGGGTGTGACATCACTGCTCATCACACTCCCTGCGCCGCTCATCATTGTAGATACAGCGCTCAGTGAGCGCCGCATCTACAACGATAGGGAAAGCAGGGACAGAGCTGATGATGCAGCCGCACGCTGAGCGCAGCTGCTAGATCTGCGCGGCCGGATTACAGCCGACCGCCCGGACTGAAGTCACCAGGCAGTCGGCTTCTGGTGTAGCCGGCGCCGCGGATCGGCAGGGGATGGGCTAAGGCTCGGTGCAGGTCCGCGGACCGGCGGTGGGGGCCCCCTGGTTTACCCTTTATGTTTATCTATCTTAGGGGTAGACCCTTAGGGTCATATAAATGATTGTCTATTTTATATTTATCTATCTTAGAGGTGGATTTTTTCAGGTCATATCCATGTCTTTTCATGTTTGTCTAGCTCACTAGTTATGGGTAATGTTGTATAAAGACATACACACATAAAGAGTCACTACAGGACCCTATTGTATATATTGTATATATCTCCATATAGTATAGACAACCTTATCAGAAAGAGTGCAATTATATATGGAGACTTATCTTGGTAAATAATTAAATTTAAAGATATAAGAGAGGGACAGTAGGGACAGTCATTTAAAGTCGGGCCGACCCTTTCGGGACGCTTCCCTGACTGATTGACTGGAGAGTCGGCAAAGTGCAGCTCTCGGCAGATCCAACAGGCAGACCTGGTTGATTCTGGTCTAAATGCTCCGGCGGAGGCGAAGTGAAGCGAGAAGGGAACATGAGAGGAAACATATAGAAGATCGCGACAGAAATCTCGGCGCTCCGTGTGGCATGGAGTATGATTCCAAAAAAATCGCCTTTATAAAGGCGGAAAACATTCTCAGAAAAAGAGCTCACACCTAATAAAAATAAAATAAAATCACTTTCCACAAATCTAGAACGGCGCAACATCAGGAATTAGGATCGTGGAAATTGCCAGGAAATACAGTAATTCAAATTCTGTAAGCGCTTCTCATTGGTCGGTAGAAACCAGCCAATCAGAATACGAGCGACAGAGACCCATTAAAACCTATGGAGAACTATTGACCAATCAAAATCAAAGGCGGGACAGTTCAAAATACAGTAAAAATGCAGAAAAGAGCTGATTGGTTGAAGTAGCGGGGGCTTGGCTATCTCGGCCAATCAGAGCGTGAGTTACTTTCTCCCATTGTAGTCTATGTAGAGATCGGGGCAATGAAATCTCGGCTCTCAGCGCCGTGCGGCATGGAGTATGATTAAAAAAATGATTTTTATTAGGTGTTAAATATTATCTGAAAAAGAGCTGAAACCTTCTATAAACATAGATCAATCAAATCCCTAACAATGCGTTTGGCGCCGAGACCGGCGCTACATCAGGAATTGGGATATAGAGAATTGCCGGGAAATACAGTAATTCAAATAGTTTCAGCTCTTCTCATTGGTCGGCAGAAACCAACCAATCAGAATAGGAGCGACAGTAAACCATTATAAACTATGGAGAATTATGGACCAATCAAATGAAAAGGCGGGACAGTTCAAAATACAGTAAAAAAGGCAGAAAAGAGCTGATTGGTTGAGCCCAGGCGGCAGATATGAATCCACCAATCAGATGTAGTGCGTCTATTTTGAATGGAGAAAGAAGGGCGCGATAGAAGGGCGCCCTAAAAGTTATTACTGTATATGGGAAATATTCTCGTACTGTGATTGGTTGAGGGGAAGAGGGGCTCGTCCTGCTTAGCCAATCAGCGACTGAGCAACCTTCTCATAGAGTTCTATGGGGACAAGAAATGCAGAGCGAGCTCTGTTTGTGATTGGCTATGTTAAAAGAGGTGCGGTTATTTGGACCAATGGGAGAGCGAGCAACGCTCTTATGGGTTTTCTAATGCAATCTATAATAAAACTGTACATGGCAGAAATCAAATGATAAGACTCACGAAGTTGTGCCGATCTGTATATAAAATGAACAATAATATGGGGGTAACAAAAAAAAATATTAATTCAATAAATTCATTTTTATTTCTTTTTTTTCGTTACACCCATTGTATTGCTCAGTGGCTAACGTAAGTAAAGAGATAGCCAAGCCCCCGCTAGCTCAACCAATCAGCTCTTTTCTGCATTTTTACTGTATTTTGAACTGTCCCGCCTTTGATTTTGATTGGTCAATACTACTCCATAGGTTATAATGGTTCACTGTCGCTCCTATTCTGATTGGCTGGTTTCTGCCGACCAATGAGAAGAGCTTACAGAATTTGAATTACTGTATTTCCTGGCAATTCTAAATATCCAAATTCCCGATGTAGAGCCGTTCTAGATATTTGGAAAGTGATTTTATTTATGTATTTTTTTAGTAGGTTTGAGCTCTTTTCTGATCATGTTTTCCGCCTTTATAAAGGCGATCTTTTGATTCATACTCCAGCCGCACGGACATCTTTAATGATTTCTCTCTGTTTTCCAGCCTGTCTCGAATCGGAATACATGTGAGGCGCAGTCCCGCACAGCGCCTAAGTCCCGCACTGCGCCGCACACTGGCGAGGCGCGGTGACCTTTTCCCCGCATGTATGAGCGCACCTCCTCGGACAGCGAATATTAGGCGCAGTCCCGCACTGCGCCTCACACACTCACGAGGCGTGGCGGACTTTACATGGTATGTATGAGCGCACCTCGGCGCCGACATAAATCAAATTTCGCCGGAAAACTGGCGGAAACATGCGCTCCGACGCGGCGAGCTTCATACATGTCGCCCTAAATGTTTTGAACTGATGTGGAATAAATACTGTAAAAATGTATCCCAATGGATACCTCGCTGGGGCTGCCACAGGGCCATAGACTCCCATAGGGCTAAAAGAATTCTAATAGGACTACGTTTATCCTATTTAATGATTGTATAGTGTTTTTGCATTGGACACATTAGTGTGGTAGTTTTTTTATCCTCTGCAGAAATTGTACACGTTTGCTAAATTGGGAAAACATTGTCCAATAAGGATTATATTGGTCGTATAGAAGTCTATGGCTCTGCCCCGGCCCCATTGCTGTATCCGTCAGGATGAATGTTTCCAGTTTACCAATAGGGCTGAAAATGCTATGTGAATGGGGCCGTAGATGGTGCTATCTTGCTTATCTTGGCCGCTTGCTTACAACTCTTCAGTAAGTTACATTCCCAGTCGTGCATTTACTATGGAAACATCACCTTCCCTTAGATAATTTTGCTATATTTACTAACATCAATGGTTGATGCATATAATAGAGTCTTTGTGTTGTCATGTTGAATGTATGGAGCAGTCGGAATATGGGGAACTGTAGGTTATTGTGTACGGAGGCTCTGAAGCATCTACTATTAAGTAAAATGAATGAAAATTGTATAATAAAACCCCAGACACAATAACACTGAGGCAATAACATGAAGGGAAATGACTGTAAACTGAAAAAGAGGTTTAATGTAGTGGAAGTGATGTGCGCCTGTTTAAGTGCAGCAAATCTTCTTACTAGTATGTTATACATAGTATAGACTAGCGAATAGAAGTGACACGGTTGCCAATCACTCTCCCTTAAGAGTTCCAACCACTAGTATACAGTCTGGGGGTAACTAAAACTTTGTAGGTCACCCTGAAGGTCAAATGTAGCATTGTGCTTTGGTTTTGGGTCACGGTCAAACTCAATCTGAATTTTGATTATTCACTTTGGCCCAATTTTGGCAGAATTCACGGGAAAATTGTGCATCAAACCCCTGATGTCTTGGGCAACCAATTAGTAGGCAGCCAGTGAGATCGACAACAAAAGTAACAGTTTGGAGAGGTGACAGGTGGGCGTGGGTTGGGTTATGGTAAAAGGTGGTGGTTGCATACCTCCCAGCCATAATGGATCCCGGGGGACAGGCTTAAGTTCAGTCCCTGGCCTTGAGCAGCTCTGTCGTTTTAACTGTTTGCATATTCTCGGGACACACAAACAGTTAAAAGATACTTGCCAACTACCCCATACTGGAGAATCTGCAGCTGAGTAGTGTCAGCTGCTTTTTATATTACTGGTGCCTGGAATGCCCCATCCCCCTACAGCACTCACCCAACCATTCTGGGTGCACAGCTTTCCCCGGTGGCGCTGAATAGGCCATCCAGTGTCCAGAAAAACCGGGGTGTGCATCTTCCATCACAGCATGTACCAAGCTTTGGGGATGTCATCTAGATTTCCTGGGTGCTAGATAGTCCAGTCAGCAAACTGGGTGACACCCTTATTTCCCATAGCCCATTATGATAGGGAAGCAGGTGATGGGATTTCCCCCTTAGGATACCATATCCCGCCCATTATATATTAGTGTAGTGTTTCTGTTTTTTTTTACAGGTTTTGAACTATGACACATTCGTAGAACTATGTCGGACCAGTTTTGGATTTGTTTCTTTAATACATTGGTCAACAAGGGATGGTGGTGGTGAGTATTTATTTAAGTAAAGTGTTTTTTACTGTTGTGTCTGTTTTTTACCATTTTTTTCTACTGTTAGTAAAGGAGGTATTTGACAGACAGCTCTCCATTACTAGCACTGGGGCTTTGTGTCAGCCAGCAGTGTTTCTTATCAGCTAAGGCTGAAACCTACCCCCTCTCACTGCTACCCCAGTACCTAATGTGATGTTCTGCTTCTGTGGAGGCTGTTATTTTTAGGGTCGTATCAGCCCAATATATAAGGACCTACCCATCCTGATAGTATCAGGCTGCAGCGGCTGGTTTTGCCTTGACTGGTTATAAAAAAGGGGTGGACCTGCTGTAATTTTTCTTTTCTTTCTTTTTGTTAAGCAAACAATATGGGCTCCCACCCCTTTTTCCAAAACATGGATATTGGTCCCTTCTCAATCTAAAATTTCAAGACCCCACCTTCTCCAGAAGCAGGCCATCACATTAGAGGAACACTGCTGGATGGACACCAAGCCCAAGCATTAGTAAGAGACATCTGTCAGACACCTCCATTACTGACACTGGAAAAGAATGGTAATAAAACACACAAACACAAAAAATCTAGGTACAGGCATCAGCCACAACACAATCTCCAATCGGCTGGTCCTCTGTCTGCCCCAGAAGATTGTGCCTATAAACTGTGGCCTATACCTCCTCTCCCCACCATTGTGTTATATGACCTAGTGCCAACACAAAATACAACCCCCACCTATGACCACATATCGCCAACCTCCACCTATCACCCCCATGACCCACCCACCTCCACCTATCACATCATGACCCACCCACCTCCACCTATCACCCCATTCAAAGTTTATACAGAGGTGGGGAATAGTTAGGGACATGCAGGAAAAGTAAAGATTCTAGGATGTTTTTGTGGTAAATTCTACAGGGACAAGTCATGACCAGGAGAAGTCATCATGGCGGTCTGGACCAGATGGAGAAGAAAAGGGAAAATGAACAACTCCAGACAGAGAAGACGACATCTGTGAGTCTCTGGATACAATTGCACTTTAATCACTTCTATGATTGCAAAGCACCTGCATACAACTGGTAACTACCCCTATACGGTCACTGTATGGCAGGGAATATTGGTAGTAGTATAATGGTTTATATTCAGGAACAGTATGGCGCTCTTATTCAATCACTATGTGGTTGTGATATGTGGTCATGATGTAGCGGTATTTTTTGGTCTTGGTATATAGTGGTTTAAGTATACTGCTTTGTGCAGTAACAGTATGGTGATAATATTTGCTGCTTAAATAGCAGTATTATGTGGTAACTGTATGACTATTATTTAGAGGAAACATCCATAGAAAATTGTCTTTATAGCTATCTGTATATATTTTGTATGTACAATATATGTGTTTTATATAAATACATCCTAATAGATCCTAGTAACGCCATTGTTGTGTTGATGCAATTGTGTTTTTACCCATTCCACCAGTGCAGGCAGCGTGTGTTAGGTTAGGGCTAAGGATTTACATTTTTCCAGGGGAATATGATAAATATGATAAAAAACTGAAAAGTGTGGTGTGCATATATATTCAGTCCCTGTACTCTGATACTCCTAAATAAAATCCAGTGTAACCAACTCCCTTTAGAATTTAATTCATAAAATACATCTGTATATAATTTATTCTTGGCATTACTACAGCTGTTTTGTGAAGGCCTCATAGGTTTGTTAGAGAACATTAGTCAATAAACAGCATCATGAATACCAAGGAACACACCAGACAGCTCATGGATTAAGTTGTGGCAAAGTGTATTGCGGGGTTACTTTTTTTTTTTTTTTTTAAATAGCCCAAGCACAGCAAGCAAGGAGATGAAAGTGCTCTGGTCAGATGAAACCAAAATTTTACTTTTTGGCCTAAATGCCAAACACTATGTGTGGAGGAAAGCAAATACTGCACATCACCCTGAACACACCAACCCACTGTGCAACAAGGTGGTGGCAGCATTGTGCTGTGGTGAGGCCTTGCTTTAGGAGGGACAAGGAAGTTAGTGAGAATTGATGGGAAGATGAATGGAGCAAAATACAGCGTAATCCTGAAGGAAAACCTGTTAGATGCTGCAAAAAGCTCACCTTCCAGCTGGACAATAACTCTAAACATACTGCCAAAGCTACAATGGAAGAGTTGACATCAAAGCATCTTCATGTCTTCAAATAGCCCAGTCAAAGTCCAGACCTAAATCCCTTTGAGAATCTGTCCAAAATAGTTGTTAACAAACGATCGCCCTCGAAACGGAGCTAGAGCTATATAGCCACAAAGAATGGGCAAAAATTCCAGCCTCTAGATGTGCAAAGCTGGTAGAGGCATATCCTAACAGACTGCATCTGTCATTGCAGCTAAAGTGGTCCTACAGAGTATTGACTCAGGGGGGCTGAATACATATGCACGCTACACTTTTCAGTTTTTTAGTTTGCAAAAATTTGGAAAAGCGCGTATCATTTTCTTGACACTTCACAAATTTCAATATCAATATCAATAAAATCCATTTGGGTTTGTGGCCGTAACATTTAAATATAAGAAACCGTTCAAAGGGTATAGATATTTTTACAACCCACTGTATATGTTTCAAATTGTAGTATAGATGCTCCAGCTTGCAGGCTGTCGCCGTGAAAACCAGATGATTGCAGCTTTCTTTAAAATCACTTCATGTTTATTTTCATGCAATTAAAACATCTTTATGCAGAGTATAGAGGTTGCAAGTATGATACCCATAGGGGAAACAGCATGACGCGTTTCGACTTAGGCAGTCTCAATCATTATGTCATCTACATCTTATGTCATCTATATCCCTTAGCTCAGGGTAACAATTAGGAACCACCACGTCTTATCTAGGTTTCTCTACGGCACCATAGCCTAGGTGCTACCAAGTCAATAGACATTACATTGCCTATACTCAGTGTCTCTAAAGAGGTAGACAAAAGATGACGAACCAGTATTTGTAAAAGCATCTAGTAAATGAAAGCTCTTGTCCCCATTGTCCCAAAATCTATTGCTCAAGGACTGGACTCTCCAGCCACCTTAGAATGCACAATTAATCTTGATGGGCATAATTCTTCTGCTGCTGATGACTATGGTAATAGTATTCTGATCTCACTTGCGGGAAGTTTTGAGTGGGAGTTTTCTTTAAAATAGAAGATCACATTTGTATTTCTCTATGTAGGGATAAGGAACTTCCTATTTGCATAAATCATACCAGTTATTCTTGGGAATTTCACAATGACTCACAGCTAACTAGTGGTCACAGTTTTTAGCTTTGCCTTCTGACTTGCACCAAGACTCAAACTGACACTTGAATGGACAAAACTATTACTTTGCTTGTGAGAATTCTTATCTCATTTCTGTAAAGTTTTTTGATCTGGAAGAAAATTTTTGAAAACTTCCTCCAAAGTAGCTGTCCTGATCCTTTATGAAATCTACAGCTCAAGGATGATTGGTGTCAGAATTCTTGATGTGCTCTCCTACTGCATGAAGCTATTTGTCTCAGGAAAAGAAGGTGGATGGAAGAACAGGATGGTATTCGCCTTCCTTTGTTGGCTTTTTGGAATGACAATAGGTGGTTGTTTGATTCTTGTTTGTGCCTTGTCTAAGGTAGGTCTTGGACTGGTCAACTTGAGGGTGGCCATCTCATTTGGGCTGATCGTATCTGTCCTTGCCTTCTATTTCAAGGCTGTGCGTTGTACCGGTCTTCTGTTCCTCTTGTGTTGTGGCATGAGAGAAGGTCGGAACGTGCTCATCACCATTGGAACCAGTATTGTTGTGTTTAATAATGTGAAAAACATTTTAGGGAACTTGAAAGTCCTGGCTGATAGCATTCTCTGCAACCTGGAGAAAAAACGCATTTTGCTTAGAGAAATGCCCTTCGATTACTACATAAGGGCCCTACGTGCTATTTATCAACGCACAAAAAGCCATTTTGTTAATCCCTTAAGCGATATTGTGAACCTGACAGACCATTTCCAGTGCAAGGTAACCATCTCAGATGACCAACTAAAAACTATGCTGAACGGGACTAAGCAGCAGATCCAAGATCTGTCATCCAATATATCTGCCTATCTGAATAGCATAACTTTCTTTGGACGTATAGCTTTCCTCTTAATTGGAGTGTCCATCATTTTGATAGGATCAATAATATTTTTTCGAAAATTCCTGGCCCGTGACAATGCAAAGTATGAAAATGTGTATATTACAAAGAGGTTCATGAAGTATGATGAGAGCAGGCGACAGAAGAACATGATGTGCGTCCTTCCACTCAACAAAAAAGAACAAGACCTCTACACCACAATCCCGAGCCTGAGAACTTCACGAAAACAGAAGCAAAAGATGGGTGTGTTTTTGATCCCAGTGATGACGCATATTTTCATCTGGATTTTGATCTCAGTCCTGGATTTCATGCTTTATTGGCTGATTCTTACAGTCAGTAAAAATCTGCAAAGTTTGCACCCAATTAAGGTTCCAATAACATTGTCCTATGCAGTAAGTATTCTGTTGTATTTCTGTAAATTTCTGCAACTAAGGCTATATTCATACCACATCTATGGTCCACAGTCTAAGTATGTGCACATATCCACATTCCCAGAGACTTTGACGGTTAATTGAATGCCAAAAAGAGTGTCTTTTTAGGATTGGTATATCAGAATCCCACAGCCTTAACTAAAAAAAAATTGTATACTTCCCTTTATACAATATTTCAGCATTCCTATAGTAAGGCATACAGTTGTATACGTCCGACCACATTGTCTGCAAGACTTTTACAAATGGTCCCACAAACATGTTTTTCAAAGCTGGAGTGAATTTAGCTCTACTGTTGTCTTTCTAACATTTTTTTTTTAGATATTAAAGAGATTTCCCCTTTTAAAATATTTTCATGTCACTGAGACATATCAGAAAATAGCAGCAACCAGGGAACCTGGCATCTCCTCCATGAATCAGCTTTTCTGCTTTTTCCTTTTCCTGTAATAGTGCCACTATTGTCCATGAGCAGTGTGTGATATTGCAGCTTATTCCAGTTGATGCAAATAAAGTTGAGCTTAAAGGGGTTGTCTCACTACATGGATTCATCTTATCTCAGTCCCGTTTTCTTGGTTTCACTTTGAATTCAGGGGCGTGTTTACTGGCTTTTACTAGGCAGCCCATACAAGAGGGGATATCTCAGAATAGGTAGGACACTGGTAATGGACATGTATTACAAAGTGACTTGTTTTTGCAAGATTTTTAACATAAAAAGCAATCCTTGTAGTGAGACAACCCCTTTAAGATGTTCCATATTTAACTTTTCCAACAAATATGATATGAAAGTAGGGTCCTTGTATTGACTATGACACTGAAATGAATTGAATTTACAAATAACTACACATTGGCTCATAAAGCTCAGATTTTTGGGCAGCTGAGGTGCTATCGCTCCAGGGCTGTATTCAAAGTACATAGATGGAGCCATTTGTTATATATGGTGAGGATGTCTCCTGACATATAAGACAAATGTATGGCCCCCTAAAAATGTGGCATTGTGCCATTTACCTGCATATGTTACCCATTTACTCCTGTTATATAAAAAAGCAAAAACTTACAGCCTGCAGCAGTCGAATAGACTTTTCTATACAGATCTTGCAAAACAGAAGCTATGTAAAATTTGCATTAGTGACAAAATACATTTTCTGCAGCTCCCACCATTGGCATTGAATCCTCCTTACGAAACTATACAGATCTAGCCAAGCTATTTTTGTTACGTGCAGTAGAGCTAAGCCTGCCACTTAACACAACCTAGGCCCAGTTCACATTTGAGTTTTCATTCAGGGCATGGCAGGATCCATTGAATACAATGGGGGCTCATTATTTAAATGGAAAAAATAGCCCTGCATGCCTTTCTATTTTTTCCATCATTTTCTGAATGGAACTTAAAACTCAGATGCGAACACAACCTAATTATGCTATTCTAACATGATATCCCTAGCTTTCCATAGGACTCTAGTTAAACTTCCTGACTCAGGGGCCCTACACATAGGGCAAAATCCAAAATGCGCACCAAGCGACATTTTAACAAGTTGTTCATAACCTGTTTAAAAGGCCTTCACACGGGCCAATACATTGTGCATGTGGGAGGATGAATGTTCATGTTATTGCCCCACCAACATTTCACCTTATTTTAGAAGCCAAAACATAAGATAGGCCATAACTGGTGCTAACACATGACACTACCACACAGTTTACCCTAAGTGAAAAAAAATAGTCACAAAAAATGTTTGAGCACCAAAATATTACAGAATTTTTACCGACACTACATGAACACAGACAAGGATGTAAATTAAAAACTTTCTGACGACAATGATGGAGCCTGTATACACCACCAACAATTCGTGAGTCTAGCCCTAAGATAGTAGAATAAAAGAGGGATCAAGCACAGAATCACAGTGTGCCATAAAAACACAAAAGTGCATAGAAATAGTCAACTGCCATGAAACAAATGTATAGATACCGTGTTTCACGGAAAATAAGACATCCTCCAAAAATAAGACCTAGTACAATTGTTTTCAAGCTTAGAAATTTAAGGCCTCCCTTGAAAATAAGACCTAGAGGCAGTCATTGCTACAGCTCTCCCCATGCCATACATTAGCGTTAGCACAAGGTTTTTTTTACCTTGTGTGGGAGGCTATCTGGACAAGAAGTGCTCATTTAAGGAAAGTGTTATTGCTAGACACGAGAGATTGGAGCCAATGATTCTAAAACAAATGGAGTCAGAAGAAATTCACCGTGAAATTCAGGGTTTGGAGAGTTGTGATGATGTTTCAGAAGATGATGACATGACGTCTTTGAATAAATGTTGCTGTTTGTTCAGAAATACCAGGATCAGTAAATGTACCATAGATTGTTGTACATGGAAATAGAGTGACAAAAAATTCTTGATGGAAGCCAGAGTTTGGCTGGTTATACTGATGTTTGTGATGACAGGACTACAGTATATTAATAAATTATGATTCTTTTTTGTTCAACAATAAATGTGAAATCTTGTTCATGGAAAAATAAGACATCCCCTAAAAATAAGTCTTAGCTCGTCTTTAGGAGCAAAAATTAATATAAGACACTGTCTTATATTCAGGGAAACAGGGTATGAATTACGAACAATGAGAAAATGTCTCAGAGGGAAGTTCACTTACCCTAAAGAAAAGCTCTGCGATCCACGTGGGGCTGGTGTCCTCCCCTCTTAGCCCTTTTCTTATTCACTCATTTGCTGCTATTTATATATTTGCTCTTTGCCATTTATTGCACTTTTTTTTTACCAGTTGCTCTTTCTTTATGCATTTGTATGGTTTTATGGTGCACTATAGTATTCTGCTTTATCTCTGTTGTATGCTACTATCTTAGGGATAGGCTCTTTTTATGGTTGTGCTTATTACCAGACTAGAAAGTTTTCATGTGCACCTTTTTTTACGTTTTTTTTTATCCTTGTCTGTGTCGATCTATCAGTCAAGGACTTGCTAAGGACGTAGGGAAAGGACCACATGACCTGGTTGGTAGGTAGAAGCAGCACAGGGGTAAGGGCTTGAGGAAGCAGGGAGCAGTTGGCACAGGGACATTGTCAGTGAAGTTTTTGCCAACTCTCCCTGAGTTTTGCTTCTCTTGGTAGGTACAGTGGGCTGTAAGGGGGTACGTTTGGTAAAACACGAATGTTAATGGTATCAGGTGTGGAAGACCATTGGTTCTTGGTTCTGAGAAGTCATTGCAGCTAAAGTAGTTGGAGGCCAAAGAATTGGTGGAGAATTGGTGTCGGAGGGTTTATCCTGGTTATGGGGTGTGCATTTTGGTTAGTCTGGAGAAAGTGAGGGGAGCTATTACAGTGTGGGTCCCCTGAAGAGCTGATGAAAAGAACTTAGCCGTCTATCATAGCTTGTGGTGCCCCTGAGGCGATGACAGCCTACGGCCAACAAGATCAGAGCAGTAATTTTATTTGTAATAGGTGGTCAGATTTTTTAGCTCCTAGCTTTTATATTTATGTCTGTTTTGGTATGACTGGTAGGTTGATAGTTCTTGTTATTTAAAGAGAGTAAGTGTTTTACTTATGTATTTTGCTTAATAAAATGACTGCTGTAGCCAATTACATCTAATATACAAGTCCTGTCTTTCCTTTGAGGTGAAAGGTGTGAATGTTTAGGTTCAGGTTAGTGCAGAAGAAGGGGTGGAGCAGTAAATTTGTGTTGTTGAAGAATCAACGCACTGTGCTGTGCCAAGGTCAAGACTAATATATTGGGCTTACATATTATTTTTCCCAAACTGTTAGGTTATTTCATTTGCATCATGTCGGAAGTGAATCTGTACACAAGGAGAGGTGTAGTCACCCAGAGCATATCTATGCCTGCATATTCAATCTAATCAGCCAATAAAATTTGGTCAGCTGATCAGGGAGAATGCTTACAATGGTCAACGATCGACTTTCAGTTAATACTACACTGCGTGAGTAATACAGACTCAAAAGTTGCCAAAAAATTCATTAAAGGAAACATTCAGGTCTGCCACATTCTGGTCCTGTGGTTTCATATCAACAGACCTTTGAGGGTACAACTGACAATTACAATTATTCTCCCTTTTACCTTTATATAAGGTTGTTTAATGTCAGTCCTTTTACTGGGTAATAAGTGCTTTATATTATATGTATTAGACATAACATTTAGGCTTTTAACTCATTCATTTATTAATCTGGATCACTACTTATTGATCTCTCACTTGTGCCCTGAGTGACTTTGGACTTTATATTTCTATGTTGTTCCAGAGATAGTCCTTTGTCCTTTTTAATCCATAAGATATGACCCTCTGCAATGCAGAGTCCGTGGAGGATTACCCCATTTTTTACCCCAACCAAACCAATTTTACATACTATGCCTGCCACCCATCACTACTGTTAACCTTCTACTCCCAATAATCACAACCTCCGTCCCCTTCCTCTCTTTCCAATCACAGACAGGATTCCATTGTTGTTTTAAATTTGACACAAACCCCCCACATTATCTAGCAACATAACCAGAAACTGCCCTATTCAAACATTCCACAGATCTGGACACCCTCCAATAATGTCGGTACACAATATCCGACCAAACCACTATTAGACCGGGAAAAAAGGCTCATAATCTTAGCAGATCATGTTTTATGTCTTGCACCACCTCAGGGGAAGTCCGCACACCCAAATCATTGCCACCAACATGCAACACTAATATTTCCAAAGGCCTTTCCAGGTCTGCAAAGCAAAGAACTTCTGGCACCACACCAATCCACATCATTCCATCCAAGCCAATGCACTACAGCAGTTACCTTCCACTCAGTCTCATGTCAGCTCTCTCAGTACCTCAATGCACAAAGGAGTGACCAAGTATCCACACCAGAGAGGGGGAACAAACTAAAATAAAAGGACATAACATAAAAACAACAAGACATAACATAAAAAAGGGGTGGAGGGGAGAACAATTTCCTCATGCCAAATGAAGACGAATATAAATACGATATCTATCTGATTCCCATCTTCCGATCTTCTGTACCACTTCAGTGCATAATCCCAGCCCACTGCCTACCGTAGCTGCCCCAATCCTGAAAGAGTGAGGAGCAAAACTACTTGGACCCCCAAAAAATAAATTTTCCTTAGCTCACCAAGAAATAAAATACAATGTCCTCCTGATCCTTGTGCAAATGGGATCACTGGTGCATGCAATATGTCATGGGCCATGTGATCCCAATTATCAGGCCATGGACATACAGGCTGCTCACAGTAGCACGAGTAACATATGAACTAGCTCCAAATCAATGTAATGCAGAGCTGTGCACCGGACATGAAGTCTAAATGGGTTTAGCAATTGAACATTGTACCACTCCACATCATGGTATCCAAGACAAAAGTGCAACTCATCACTGAAGAGGTAAGACCTCCTGTGCCACCTTGCCTTACACCATGATAGTCTTTGAATGTTGAGGAGTGAGGTCAATGGAACACCTATAGGTAGAAGTTTGACTTGGAGAACAATATTGTGCACATACCTTCTGATGGTTTGTTCCCACATTATTTACCACCTACGGTTTGAGTTGTGAGTTCCAATTTCACTTATAGTACAGAATGTACCACTATGCGCCATTCTTCCAATCAGATAAATCTGTGCAGAAGCCTTCACACACCTACTGCTGTCATTACAGTTCATTATTCTACCCCAACCATTGAGACACACAGCATTGAATAGTTCTGACATATCGGTCTAGGAATGTAGTGATCTGCCGGAGTAATCCACCCACCTCGAAAATTTGGTTATTTAGATCTTAGTAACGCCTGCTACTTCCTCAATTTGCATAACTTACCGCTTATTCTTTTTAGTGTTGCAATTACAATGTTGAGGAATATAGTTTTCACTAGGCTTTCAAACTTTTTTCTATTTTGCTTTATATGGCCATTTTCTAAAACAAGGACTTTTTTTTAGTTTTATCTCGTTGCAGCTGAATAGGCAAAGTATAGTTTCTTTCATTCGTTTTTTTAGTTTTTGCCTCCTTGCCTTTCAACAGTCATAACTTTTTTATCTTTTCAATGACACAGTTGTAAGAGGCCTCGTTTTATTCGGAACAAGTTGCACTTTTTGGGGGAATAGTTTACGTTCACTTGTAAATTATTGAAGAATTGTTTTCTATTTTTTTACTTTTTTTGCTTTTTTAATTTTTTTTTACACCATTCACATGTCACAATTAATAACTTGTCACATTAATTGTACAGGTTATTACGGTCGTGTGGATATCTAATATGTGTAGGTTGCTTTCTTTGTGTGTGTAATGTATGCACAATTATTTTTTATTAAATATTTTTATTTTATTATTTGTTTTGTTTTTTCTACGCTTTTTTGGTTTTTTTTACTTTTTTTTAAATCCTATGAAGGGATAACTGTTTTCACTTTTTTTTTTTACACTTAGTAATATATTAACATATTCATATATACTAATACATTATAATCTGTCTCAGTTTCACACAGGAAGCAGTCAGGGCAGCAAACAGTGTTCCCTGACTCCAGGTTTGTTACATAGACAGCCCTGGGGCTACTATAGGTCGCCAGGGCTGACTGTGCAGCCATTCTCCAGGCTCTATCAAGTCACTGGAAGTCTGTCAGCCGACAGAGCAGGGGAAAGCCCTTTGATTATGCAGCGGTTAAGCGCTGAGGAGCGGAGGTTTGCCCCGATCCCCGACGCTTGTAGAGACTGCGCTGAGAACATGGCTATAAAGTACAACTCTGTTCTCAGCGCAGCTGCGGCAACGGGAGCCACAAACCCTGATGTCTGCAGCGATGTCAAAAGGCAGCCGGTGGTTAAAGGGTTAACCAATTGCCAGCACTGGTGACAGTGTTTTCAGTTTCTCATCCCTGTCTTCCAGAAGCTATACCATGTTGATTTATGTTTACATATAAGTGTTGGAGGGCTCGTTTTAGTGGGACACATGGTATTCTTTGATTGTTCAGTTTAAAGGGGTTGTCCACTTCCTAAAAAAAATTAATAGGCAAAAAAAAACCTATACTCCCCTTCCTCTGGTCCTCAGTTTCAGCACTGGTCTTCTGGTCTTCTGCTTTCTTTTTTTCTAGTTCTGAATGGGGACGTCACAGCTGCAGCCGCTCATTTACTGCAACAGTCACATGACTCTACTTACATCACCGTTCAGAATCAGCGGCTGCAGTGGTGACATTCCTATTCAGAAGTACAAGAAAGAAAGCAAAAAGCCAGAGAGAAGCCGCGCTGGAACCAGGGATCGGAGGAAGGTTGTTGTTGTTTGTTTTATTTTTTTATTTTAAGGAGGCCAAAGAGCTGCCAATTAGTTTTTCTTAGGAAGTTGACAACCCCTTTAAAGTACCGTATACTCAAGTCCCTCAAGTCACAATGGCCTCAGGATACACTAATTTTACCACACAGGGGTCTTTCCTGGGACATTGTATAAACCACACTCGCCATACAATGTCACAGACACTGCTGATTTGTGGCCCATGTGATTGACGGAAGATCCAACCGATTATCATGAAAATTTTACTTTGTATTATTGCAGTGCATGCTGTGATTGGTGGTCTATTGGCTCCTCTCTACAGTACAGTGCAGTACTAGATGTCCTGTACTGTTCTTACATGTATTAGTGCGGTGCATGCAGTGATTGGCGGTCTAGTAGCACCTCTCTACAGTACAGTGAAGTACTACATGTCCTGTACTTCTCTTACATGTATTAGTGAGGTGCGTGCACTGATTGGCCTATAATTTCCTTTTTTTTTTTTAATGGTCCTGTGTGAGGTGCATATTTTGCTGGGTAAAGTGTATTATTGGTATCATTTTGGGGTACAAGCCAATTTAAACATGAAATGAATGGTTAATTACAGATGTGAATGAGTCCATATACTGACAGGCATGTATTAGGACTTGCCTCATAGGCAGGGCCGGGACGATGGGTAGACAGAGGTAGGCGATCGCCTAGGGCGCCTACCTCTGCCTGTCACTTAGGGGCGCAGGCAGGGGCCCCGAACCTCGCCGGGGGCCCCAGGCCCTGCCGGGCCTGAAGCCCGGGGGGGGCCCTTTTGGGGCTTCTGGGAGCGAGAGCGAGCGCTCCCTGCCCCCAGACAGTGTCGGAGGGTTTTGGAGGTCGGGGATCCTCCGGTAAGTCACGGCCCCGACAACAAAGTGGGGCTTGCCGGGCCCTAAGCACTGGGGACCCGTCCGGCCCCGTGGGTCAGCTGGGCAGGTCACGATGAAGTGATTCACCCGGGACGCTCCCTCTCCTCGGGGCACGGCGTAAAAGGCTGCGGGGGGGACGTCCCGGGCCCCACGGGAGGCGGGGCTTGAAGAAACCCGGTCCCCCGGGGAAGAGGTAAGTATAATTTTGTTATTTTTACCGCTGAGTGCCCCTATATCCCTGCCTGAGCCTCTAATGCCTGCTGAGTGCCCCTATATCCCTGTGAGTCCCCCTAAGGGCCGCTGAGTGCCCCCTTTATACCTTCCTGACCCCCTATATACCTGTGAGTGCCCCTAAACCTGTGAGCCTCTATATGCCTGCGAGTGCCCCTTATACCTCTGAGTGCCCCTTATCCTCCCTGAGCCCCTATATCCCTCTGAGTGACCCTTTATACCTGCTGGCCTCTATATGCCTGTTGGTCCCCCCCACATCCCTCCTGAGTGCCCCTATATCCGCCTAAACCTTTTTCCCTGCGATCCCCCTAATACCTGCCTGTCCCCCTATAATCTGCTGAGTGCCCCTTATCCCTGCTTGGCCCTATATGTGCTAGTGCCCTATATACCGCTTTCCCCTTTTAAATACCTGCTGAGTGCCCCTTATACCTCCTGAGCCTCTATTGCCTGCGAGTGCCCCTTATTTGCTGAGTGCCCCTATATACCTTCCCTGGCCTTTAGCCTGTGAGTGCCCCTATATCCCTGCCTGAGCCCCTATTCCTGCTGGGCCCCTATTACCTGCCTGGCCTCTATATGCCTGTAAATGCCCCTAATACCTGCCGGGCCCAAATAACCTGCTGAGTGCCCCATAACCTGCCTGAGCCCTATATCTGTGAGTGACTCTATATCCCTGTGAGTGACCTATATACCTCCTGAGCCTCATATGCCTGCGAGTGCCCCAATTTTGCCTGCTGAGCCCCCAAAATTTACCTGCCTGAGCCTCATATGCCTGTGTTCCCCCCAAAACCTGCCGGGCCCCAATAACCTGCTAGGGCCCCTATATACCTTTTGAGTGCCCCTTTATACCTCCCCCGGCCCCCTACTTTTATCCCCTGCCTAGAGTGCCCCCTAGCTATAACCCCTAGAGTGTCCCTAGCTTATACCTGCGTGAGTGCACCTTATACCTGCTGAGTCCCCCTTAAATATTTATATTTATCTATATACCTCCCTTGACTAAGGAGAAATTACCCCCTGAGAGAGGGCATATTTTATAGTTAAACCTTAATTAAGTTTGCTGGAAAATGTGGGGTTTTCTAAATATTTTGTCCAAAATCTGCAGGGACGGTTTGGGCCGGGAGAAACCCATAAAGGGTGTGAACCGGAGGAGAAAAAAAAGGGAAAGTAAACGACGTGATCGAAAAGACGTCCCCGGTGGTTCAAAATTCTCAGTGTAATCACTTATATGTCTGCAGAGCTTACATAAAAACTATTTCTACCACTATCTGGTCATGTATGGCGGTGGTATAGAACAAGCCTGTGTACAGCTGATAGTCCATGTGGTGGTTGGTTCGGTCGGGTCTGGCGGATATTTTTCCTTAAGGGTAAAAGTTTTGGGTCTTGGTTTTGTAGGAGATTTTTAGTAACAATGATGATCTGGTAATTTTCTCCATGAAAAACGGTTTTTTAATATTTGGTGACTGTTTTTGTAATGTATCACTTCTACGGGGGGGAAAACGATTTTGAAAAAGCTAATTTGTCATTTTTGCAGTGACGCTGGGGAGATGGAGGGAGTATGTGGATTTTGCAGAAAGTTAGTGACAGGACCTGGTGCAGGAGCGAGAGGAATTAGTGTGGGGGGGGTGCAATTTTTTTGGGAGCAAGGGGGGGGGGGGGCGCCATTGGCTGTACTTGCCTAGGGCACCAAAATGCCTTGTCCCAGCCCTGCTTATAGGCATACAGCCATGGCAAGTCTGAGGCTTAGTTAAGCTCCATTATCTAGAGCATCCCATCCGCACTCCTCTTTTTACCAATGGAGGATATGAGATATGATCTTTTATGATCGAGAATGAGTTCCTTTTCTTTTTTTGATTTTTTAAAGGGGTTATAGGTCTCTGTCAGGTATCAGTTTGTTTTTTTGCTGAATGAAATTTGGCAGCATGCTATCTAATAGCAACTGAAGCCTGAACCCCCAAGGAAATCCTCTGAGCCTCTGTCATTTAACATGAAAAGAGACACTGCATGCTGCACTAGTATTCCCAGCAAAGCTTCACCCCTTCATAATTATGCAGGGTGAACAGCGTCTAGAGATTAATTAGGCGAGAGTTAACAAAATGATCTTCCATCTGTTGAACATTATAGTGTCACCTGGACCTTACTTCTTTATGTACATGTATAGTGTATGACAGGAAGGGTTTAAAGAGCAAAAAACATACAACATTAGGGGACATCGGGACTTTTTACAGGATGGTAATATTAGGGATATAGCAGAAATATTCCCACCACATTGAGTAATTGGAGAAGAAAGCTTCCTCTTTTCTAAATATATTGCTTTTGTGTTGACTCATTCTGGATTATATGCGTGAGAATATTGCTGGTTAGTATTTCAGCACAAAACAATTATTTAAAGGGAACCTGTCATATTGAACATCTGATCTGCTGGCAGCTGTCACGGGGGTTGTGGGCGCCGCTGCTCCCCGCGATCGCTCCACGGCCTGCAGGGGGTCCGGCGCGGGTGCCGCGGCTGCCCGCGACTATCCCTCTGCACTCTTGTCCCCTGCGCCGGGCCACTTACCCATCCGCGCTTCGGTGAACGCTGTCCCCGCCTGTCCCGGCCGCCGCGTGCGTGCCCATTGCCAGTCCGTTGGTGTGCTTACCGTGCATTTAGAGTGTATTGAAGTTCTGTCCTGATTACCCGTGTACCAGTCCGCCTGCTTACGTTTCCTGACCTTGCCTGTTTGCTGCCTGCCCTGACCGTCTGCCCGTCTCTGACCATGAACCTCTGCTGCCTGCCCTGACCTTCTGCCTGCCCACGACTACGACCCCTGGATTACGATCTTGTACCACGCTGCACTCCGGCTGCCACTCGCAAGCAAGTCACGTCAGGGGGGACGACCTGGTAGCCTCATGCCGCAGCAAGTCCATCCCGCTTTGCGGCGGGCTCTGGTGAATACCGGGGGCTACTTAGACTCCGTTCCCTGGCGTGGCTTAGCTATCATCGCTTGCGCTGGCCCAGCGAATCCACTCCTGCGTTACAGCAGCATGGTATATAGAGCAGGAGGAGCTGAGAAGATTGATATATAGTTTTCTAGGGAAAGATTCAGTTGAATTTATAGTTTCCTCATTTATATTATATGCTTATTCTGAAGTAAGGAGTCCAGTGGGTGGTGTTATCAGTGATTGACAGCCTTCCTGATACAACTGTGCATTTAGACAGCTGTAAATCACTGATAAGAAGTCCAGAGGGCGGTGTTATGAGTGATTGACAGCCTTCCTGTACGATGTGCATAGGGGATGGTTTGTAATTGACAGTTAATGAGTCCAGTGGGCGGTGTTATGAGTGATTGACAGCCTTCCTGATATGAGTGTGCATCGAGATAGCTGTCTATCACTGATAAGAAGTCCAGTGGGCGGTGTTATCAGTGATTGACAGCCTTCCTGATATGAGTGTGCACAGAGATGGCTGTCAATCACTGTAAAGGGGTCCGGTGGGCGGTGTTATGAGTGATTGTGTATAAACAAAAATTATTGAGAAAAACGCTCACCAGGAAATCTCCAAGAATAGCAGTCCGCACCCTCCTCATTAAGCACAGTGTCCATGGAATGAGCAGCCCGCTGTAGCAGCTCAAAGTACAATAAACAACTGTTGATAAATCTTACAGCACTTGCGCAGGGAGGAATCCAATAATTTTCAAGTAAAATACACATTTTATTGAAAAAAGTTTAAAAAACACACTTTAAAATCAACCACATGGTCGACGCGTTTCGAGCCTATATGCTTTGGCTCTTAATCATAACATTCAAATAGTCAGACTAAACTTTCTTATATACTCCTCCCATGGATCAATTAGCACATGCACCTGAAATTGAACCCTATAGATATGTTTATGTCACACAACCGTTAGTTATTCTTATATCAATGGTATAATATTTATGGCATATATTATAACAGCGTAAAAAAACCTAAATACATAAATGCTCTAAACAGATTCTTTAAAACATAAAGCATTAATATATATACAGGAGGTCCAATTTATAATTGAGGCCATAAGGATATCTGGTATCCAACATAAGAATCCAAAAAGCCTCTCTGTTGTTCAGACACTTCTTTCTATCCCCTCATCTCCGAGGTTTATTACCATTTCTATCGCTCTTACCCTAAAGGACTCCAGACTGCCCTGATGTGTATCTCTAAAATGTCTTGAAGCTCCTGACACCTTCCGCAAACTAGCATGTATAATGTCATATAGATGTTCACGTATTCTTACATGCAGGCTTCTCGTCGTACAACCTACATACTGATCGTGACTGACAGTTGTCATGGCGACCAGTACACAGCAGCAATACTGTGTACTGGCCTGCCTTCTAACAGCAATCTGAAGATTGCTGTTACAAATTCCCTATGGGGAAAAGTAAAAAAAGTGAAAAAAAAGTAAAACACAAACACAAAAATAAAATAAAAACACGTACATTGCTCTTTTCCCCTTTCCAGACGCCAAACGCCCCCAAAAAGATCAAAAATAAATAAAGTACCCACATTTGGTATTGCCGTGTGCATAACGACCCTCCCTATAAATATGACACGTTAATTAACTCGTACGATGAACTCCATAAAAAAAAAAATTGCGATTTTTGTTCTTTCGGCAGCTCATAATATGGATTAAAAAGCGTTAAAAAACTCATATAAATGCCAAATTTGTACCAAATAAAACGTCAGTTCATCCCACAAGAAAAGTCCTTACATGTCACTGTATACAGAAAAATAAAAAATTATGGCTCTCAGAAGACAGCGATGCATAAAAATAGTTTTACACAAAAAAAAAAATTTTTTTTTTTTTTTAAAAGTGCTTCAACATAAAAAAAAAACTATATAAATTGGGTATTGCCTTAATCGTAACGACCCACAGAGTAAAGCTAACTTATCACAGATACTGCATGGTGAGTGCTGTTAAAAATAAAAATAAAAAACACTACTAGGATTGCAGTATTTTCGTCACCCTGCCTTCAAAAAAACAGATTTAAGACTGATCAAAAAGTCTTGTCCACAAAAAAATGATGCCAATGAAAACATCAACTCATCCCACAAAAAACAAGTCCCTACACAGCTCCGTACACAGAAAAAATATTTATTATTACAAGTTATGGCTCTAAGACTATGGCGATGCAAAAATGTTTTTTCCTTTTTGAATAAAAGTGTTTTTATTGTGTAAAAGAAGTAAAACATAAAAAAAAAACAATTTTGGGTATCGCTGTAATCGTATCGACCTGCTGAGTAAAAATAACATGTAATTTATACCGCACAGTGATGGCTGTAAAAAAAAAAAAAAAAAGGAAATGCCTCACAAAAACCTTAATAAAAAGTGATCAAAGAGTCATATGCACCCCAAATGGTACTAATAAAATGTCAACCTTTGCAAAAAACAACCCCATAATCATTGTTACAGGTAATGAAAAAGTTGGGGGCGTCAGAAAAGGCCAAAATAAAAGCAATTTTTTTAGCCTTTTCTATTGTGTAAAGGTAATAAAACATAAAAAACTATACAAAATTTATACATTTATATCATTGAAATTTTTCCAAACCCACTAATAAGGTTACCCCTGTCTTTTATCCCGTAAGGCGAACACTTTTAAAAATGAACCCCCAAAAAACAAGGGGGAAACTGCGTTTTTTACCCCATTTTCAGGGCCCAATACAAAAAAAAAATAGGGGAAACCCCTGTGCACCCAAAATGCACAATACACCCTGAGAGACCCTGAGGGGTGTTGAATCCAAAATGGGGTGAAAATTTTGGGAAAGGGTTTTAAACCGTTTTTTAGTACTTTGGGGGGGTTTGCAAAAGCAACAGGGCAACCACCAAAAAACTGGTTCCAAAAGCTAAAAAAACTTCCCCCCCTTATACGCCCTGCCATGCACCCAAAAAAAACAGTTTACAAACCCATGTAGGGATTGCCGAACTTGGAAGAAATTGTGTAACAAAAATTTGGGGGTGCTTTTTTTTTAGGATTTCCTTGTAAAAAATTTAAAATTTTAAGCTAAAAACATTTCTAGCCCAAAGCTAAAAAAATTTTTAAAAAAAACCCGTGGGGTCATCTTCCACTACACACCTGATATATTCCCTTTAAAGGGAAATAGTTTTCAATATGGGGTTTTTTAGGGGGGTTTTTTAGGTTTTAGCACCTTGGGGGCCGCAAAACCCGAAATGGCGCCCTAAATAAAAACGAATGAAAATGAGACCCCGGTCCGGTGGTGTTCCTATTCTGGGGCTTGTGGTTGAGCGAAATAGCGCTAAGGGTCAATAGGGATATTCGAACCAGCAAAATTTGGGAAATCAAATTTAAGTTGCATTTTCCTGGCACATTACCGTGTTTAAATGGGGTAAAAATTTAAAAAACTGCAAAAAAAATGACATTTTGAAATTTCCTTCCTTTGCTTTAATTCCTGTGAAACACCTAATGGGTTAATAAACTTTTCCCAAAAGCGTTTTGAAACTTTTAAGGGGTGTAGTTTTTAGATGAGGTATTTTTGGGGGTATTAACATAAGGTCAATCAAAAATCAGTTAGAACGGTGGTCCCTAAAAAAAGTATATTGCAAATTTTCTTGAAAATTTGAAAAAAGTACTAAAATTTCTAAAGCCCCCAATGTCTAAAAAAATGCATTTAAAAAAAATTCCAACCCACAGCAGCATATGCAGATGTAGTTATAACCCTTTTTAGTGAAAAAATATCTTCTTTAAAGCAGACATTTTTGAAATTTTAAATGGTAAAAATTTTTGACATTTTTCACGATTCTTTGATATTTTTCACAAATAAACAAGGACTTTTTGGACCAAAATTTCTTACTATCTCAAAGCACAATGTGTCACGAGAAAACAGTCTCTGAATCACATGGATAGGTTAAAGTGTCAAAAAGTTATTCTTACATACAGTGACACATGCCAGATTTAAAAAATGGGGCTCCGGCGGTAAGGAGTTAACTAGATATTTCAGCCAGGTTCACTGGATGCAGCTGCCCCATGTGGAGAGAACCTGCCTCTGTGCATGGGCTGCACAATTTTGCCAGTAAAACTGCAGTATACGTGTGAACATTGGCCAATTTCATCCACATGCACTAGTCTCAATATTTAATCCCGACCTTAAAAGGGTTATTCAATAAGCCAAAAAAATGACAATATCTATAGTGTTTTGCCTTAGTCTTTATTCATTACATTTTGTGTTTTTTGGGGCAAATTGAAAAATGCAACTAAGAGCAACGCGTGAATCCAGCCTAAATGTAATAAACTGACGATTGCTTTCTTTGTCAAGCGCATACAGGTGACCCCTGAAGACCTGTTAAATTCAAGAAAGAAGACGGAGGATATTTACCACAACCAGCTGCAAATCAATGTGTTTGAGCCGCAGTGCACCCCCAAGCCCGAGCTCTCGCTGTCCACCACCTGGATCCCTTTAGCCATTATAATCGGTGTTTTAGTTTTTCTTGGCTTAATCTCTGCTTTCCTCATACAAATCAAATTGCTGGTGATAGCAGCGTTCTATCCTGACAGAGACCTTGAGCGGGTGACCTACCTCCATAACAGGATACAGGAAAATAGGGTATTACTTTCATCACCCTGTAAAAGTGGAAAACTCAAGAACATTATTTCCCAGGTAAGATATTATATCCATTCATTATCTATTCAGGTCCGGGACTGAATTGACCTATTGGCACAGCAGTCCGCTGCCGGAGGAAGGGCATCTAGGAACATTTACAGATAAATCAATGTGTAAGTGATATTTAACCCTTCCTGATGGGGCCTTTTTTTTGGTACATTCGTTCTTGCCTTCCTTGCTTCCGAAACCCACAATTTTTTATTTTTCCATCTACATAGTCACATGACTGCTTGTTTAGTTCCACTAGCGCCATTGACCGTACCATATAATCTCCCCGGAAAGTGAAACAAAATTCTAAGTTTGGTGGAAAGTGAAATAAAAACGTAACTTTGCCATTTTTGTGGGGGGTTGTTATTATGGCATTCGCTCTTTGTAATAAAAGATGCTTTATCTGTATTCTGAAGGTTGGTCCGATTCCAGTGATACCAAAGGTGTAGAGTTTTCGTTATGTTTTAGTGCTGTTAAAAAAATTTGCCATTTTCTCCCTACGGACCTGAATGAGGGCTTGTTTTTGGCGGGCTGAAGTTTTGTTTTTTATTACCATTTTGGGATACATTTGACCATTTGATCTATTTTAATAATAATCTTTTTTTTTTTTTATAGCACCAACATATTCCGCAGCACTTTACAATTTAATGGGTATAAGTAGAGACAAAAAACAAAATGTTACCAGAAGATGTATTCTGAGGATGTGATGTGATTAAAATTATGAGGGTTATAAGTTTATCTGATCTTCCAGGGTAGCATGTTCCAGGGAAATGGTGCAGCACGTGCAAAATCCTGGAGGTAAAACTGGGAGTTTGGGATAATTGATGCATATAATCTAAGATCATTAGCAGAGTGGAGAGAGCGGGTAGGGCGGTAGACAGAGATGAGGGAGGAGATGTAGAGGGGTGCAGCTCTGTGGAGAGCTTTATGGGTGTGTGATGAGTTTATGCTGTATTCTATACTGAATGGGCAACCAGTGACTGACACAGGGTAGAGGGATCAGTATAGCGGCTGGAAAGAAAGACGAGCCTGGCTGCTGCATTAAGGACAGCTTGGAGAGGGGAGAGTTTACAGAAAAGAAGACTGATAAGTAAGGAGTTACAGTAATTAAGAAGAGAAAGTTTGAGTTGGCGTTTAGAATTTTTTTCTTCTACAGTGTTCAGTGTACGGGATAAATGATGTTAAATTTGAACAGTTCAGACTTTAACGGACGCGGCAATGCTGATTATGTCTAACTTTTTTATTTGTAAAATAGCAAAAGGGAGGTGTTTTGAACTTAACTTTCTCCCCTGATCCCTCCTGTTAGCAGCGAGTGTCAGCTGTAATAACCAGCCGGCACCAATCGCCTATTGTGGGGAAGGAGTTGATATGTAGGGGTGGGAGCATACTTACAGTTTTTTGAAAACTGCCTTTGGGAAGATTCACCTGACACTGAATTTTTAAAGACACACTCTTTTTACATCCCGCTTTTGCAGGCCACACCTTTGCCACTAATAGAAAAAAATTACATTTTTAAGTAACAATATTTAAAAAGAGACAGAATGTTTTATTTTTCTGTAGATGGAGCGTTCTAAGGGCTTTTTATTTGTGGGATAAGTTAATGTTTTTATTGGTATCATGTTAAGGGACAGAACAGTCTTTGATCACCTTTTATACAATTTTTTGTGAAGCTGCAGGAACAAGACTATGCAAATCTATTTTTTTATTTTTTTTTAAATTGTGGCGTGCATAATAAGGATTAAAGGGGTTTTGCCACGATGTAATGTTGACGAGGGATCCTCCAAAATGGGTATTTAATCCCTTTTCTAAATATATGTGATTACAAAAAGTAAAGCCTGTGAGAGCTACAGAATTGCTCAGTCCCCCTTAGTTTCCTGAAAGTTTACATTAGACACGACCAGGACACTGATAGGAGCTGATCTGGCCATGCTTGCCTGTTTGCACTTCTTATCTGATGACAAGGAACATGAAGGAGCTTGCAAGGGGCTGGGGAGAAAGTGCAGTGAATGAGCCTGTGTCTGTTTGGCATAGAGAATCCACTGGTTGTAATGTAATTATTTGAGTAAAAAATTGAAGGGCTCCCTTCTTCCTAACTCTTTGCTCCCCCCTCCCTCTTACCCTGAAATTGTCGGGAAAGTTTAAACGGGTTGTGGAATCTATCTTTTATCCACCCCCTTATCCAATTAAATCCCTCCTCCAAATTTATATTTTTTTTATTCCCTTCCCCGGCAGCCGGACTCGGAAATATGCCCGACCCCTTTCCCAAATTTTGGGGACTTTTTAATTTCCTGAAGTTTAATCCCCAAAAATTACATTTCCAATAGAATTTTTTAAATCACAGGGGACTATTTTATCACCAAAAGTTTGGGTTTAATTGGTGGTTGCTAAGGGGACAAGTTTTTAATTTTGGGATGTACGTATAAAAGCATTTAGCGTTAGGGATACATTCCGAAGTTCCCCTCTGTATCATCGGGGGAGGGGGAATTTTCCCTCGACTTTCTTGGTTCTAGCAGACACGGCTTTCTGTCTCAAGGAAAGTTTGTGTGAGAGATATCGATAGTTTGATGAGGTTTAGCAGAAAAAAGCATTTAAAAAACTACCCTGATAAACCTTAATAAGAAAAAATGTTTAAACAGCCCCCCTTCTGATTTTTTTTTCCCTTTAAAATTTTCCCAAAACTTGAAAAAGCCCCCCCCTAAAAAAACATAAAAATCTGTTCTAACGCCCCCCCCTAGGGCGGGAATGGTGATTAAATGCTTTTCCCCAAAATTTAAAACATGAAGGGGAAAAAGGGTCACTCTCCTTAGACAGCGGGGAAAAAACAGGGTTTTTAACCCCAAACTAAAAACCACTGTCGGGCCCCTTGCCCCAAAGGGGCGAACCAAGCAACCCCCGGGCCCTTCCTCGCAGAGCCTTTGATGGAAAAGGATAAAAGGGCCCAAACCACGTCCCCGGGTGTTCCCTCAGATTTAAGGTCCCCGGCAGAGGCATCAAGGGTTTGTTTAAAATTTTCATAACCCCCAATGAGCCCTGGGAGGTCTTGATGGAGGTGGGGGCTTTAATTGTTCGGGTTTATACCTTGTAAGGCATTCGGGTTTTAATTATTAAACCTCTTTTTGTTTAATAATAGATGTAATTTCCCCCGGCCCATACCTTTGTTGATTGTTATCTGGGCGTAAGGTTACAAAACCCTTTTACCTGGTCCCCAATTTGGGAAATTCATCCCGGGGACCCCCCTTGGTTGTCCCTCTTGCATTTTTACACACATCCCGACCCAGAAACATATGGGAAAAGGGTAAGGGGAAAAAAATTTATGATGACTTTTTTGGTTCCCCCGTCACTTTCTTGCAGTTTTGAAGCATGCACCCAGGTGGGGCTTCCCTTTAAATTTCATTGAGGTTTGGGGGCACAGGAGTTTCTTTGGGATGGTCAAATTTGGGCTCCAGGGAAACTCTGACGTTTGTTTCTGCACCCCCACAAAATCACCAGGATGTAGCTATGATAGAGTCCCCGGATCTGGAATGGAGGAGAACCAAATATGGCAAAGCAATTTGTTTCAATTCATTACACAGATTTTTATAACTATTTTTTTCAAGGCCCATCATTCCCCGCCCCTCAACTTCTATTGTGAAACCTCCCTAATCTGGGGGGCCCCAAATACCATCTCCTGAGGGGTGGACCCCGTGGGGCTACCTAGGGGTATTTTTGACAGAATAGAGTATTTAAAGGGGTAAAAATCTCCCGGGCCCGGGGAAAAGATGTTTATTTCTAGCTTTCAAAAATTATGTTTTTTTTAGAGTGGCGTTCATTCTTTCCCCCTTTTCTTTCTGAATTCAAGCTGGTAAAAAGGGGGGTGTTCGGGCCCGGGTCAGCTCCTACCTTGTTTCCAAATGTCTCGGTTAAATTCTTCGTGAAGGCATAGGCCTTGGTCAGTTTTAAAAACCCCCCGGGATTCCCAAATTGCTTTTCAACTCCCGTCAATAGTTTTTTTCACAGTGATTTTTGGCAGTTTATGTTGTAAAGGGTTGGCTTCAGGGCCCTCCTGGGGAACATATTCACCACCCCTACTTGTACTTTTTCCCCTTTTTGGGTAATTCAATGTGTTCCCGCTGGGGTCCTCCGGGGGAGGGGTAAAAGTGTTGTATAAGAAGATTTGGGGGCTAGGTATATCTTGTTGTTGGAAAAAATCATCTGGGTTTGTTCCTCTGTGGGGAAATATCATAGCCCCTTGTTTTCTTTTAAAAAAGGGGGTTGGGGGGGGGGGGGGGGGGGGAATAAATGCCCCCTTTGGTTTAAAAAAAGTCTAATTTTTTTTTTCCCTCAAGATCCCTCTTGGGGTTAAACTCTGCTTCAAGGGGGGGAGGGTAACTACACATATAGCATGGGAAGATAGCGAAGATTTGAGAGCTGGGAAATTAGGGAAAAAAACCGGGGGTGGAGTGGAGGGAGGGGTTTTAGCAATAGATAAAAAGATCCCGGGAGAAAGGAAAAAAAAAACTGAAAAAAACTATAAAATTTCCGCTGACCAATGCCAGGAGTCTGACCAACAAAATTTAAAGAAAATGAAGTATTAATTGCTGAAAGAAAATATTTACATTTTGGGGGGATAACTGAGACCCTGGCTGGAGAGAGCTACGACTGGGGGTTAACTTGCCCGGGTTTTTCAGTCTATTTAAAAAAGGATCGTAAAGACCGGGAAAAAGGGGGGGGGTGTTTTGCCCCTAAAGTTAAAAACCTGTCTGAAGCCAAACCCCTGCGGGAAAATTTTAAGGGGACAAAGGGAAATGAACAAGGGGGAATCATTAAAGGGGAAAATTTTACTTGGGGGGTTTAAAAATAACAATATAATACTAATAGGGGGTCAGCTATCCCCCCGCCCAAATATAACAAACCCATGGAAAAATTTTTAACCCCTCGGGCAAAAAATGAGGCGGGCAAAACAGAATGGGGTTTATTATTATGGGGCAAACTTAACTATCCAGCCCTAAATTTGGGGGAATCTGAACTTGTACCTCAAAAAGGGAAAAAACGGGTTTTTTTGTCTTTAAATTTAATGAAAATTACCCTTTGCCAAATGGTCCCAAGGAACCGACTAGGGGAAAAGGGCCCCCTTCTAGACCTAATTTTAAACAAATTAACCTAAACAGAGTAAAAAAGGTTTTCAGGTTGGGGGGCACCTAGGGAATGTGCCAAAATATCAATTTTCCCCGTTTTATCCTTCAATAATTTTTTAAAGGAAAAGGGAAACCCACAAAAACACTAAAATTTTGGGAAGGGCAAATTTTTTTTCCTGTTTTGGGGGGGCCCCAAAAACCGGGAAATTGCCTGGGAAAAATGTGTTTTAATAGGGCCCAAACTAATAATAAAGGGGAAAATTTTTAAAAACACCTGGGTTTACCACTGTGAGGGGTTTTTTCCTTTTATTGGTAAAAAAAAAAATTAGAAAAAAGGAAAAACCCAATGGTATCAACGGGGAAAGTAAAAAGGGCAATAAAAAAAAAAAAGAAAGAAAATTTCACCTACTAAAAACAGGAGGGCATGAAAGGCACTAAGAAGCTATAGGGAAAAAAAAAAAGTGGGGTAAAATAAAGATAAAGGAAGCAAAGCGGAGACGGAAAGACATATTGCTAAAAGAAAGAAAAACCAAACCCCCAAAAAATATTTTTTAACTATATAAATATAAAATTTTTAAAACGGAAAATTTTGGCCCTTTTGAAAAATACTAAAGGGGAGACGTAGAGGGCGATAAAAAAAAAGGCAAACGTATTAAACACTTTTTTTTTCCCACTGAAATTTACCGAGGGAAGGATACCCCCTTTGGAAAAACAGAAAAGAGGGGTTTAAAACCCCAACTTAAAAGTTTTTTTGTCAAACCCGGGACGAATTTGCAGCTCCGTCTTAGGGAAGATTAAAATAACAAATCCCAGGCCCCAAAAGGGCCCAATACCCCCACGGGTCCTAAGAGAGTTAAGTGATGTCATAGTTTGGCCCCCTATTCTTAATTTTCAGGGACTGTCAAATAAGGGGGGTATGTCCCCAAAGGATTGGGGGCAAAAAGCAAATGGGGGTGCCAAAAATTAAAAAAGGGGTCAAAAAGTGATCGGGAAAACTATGGGCCCGGGGTAAGCTTAACCTCGTTGAAAGGGTAAAATTTTTTAAAAGGGTTTTCTCAAATGCCACCCCCTGGAGATCTCACTGAAAATAAATGAAATAACGCCGTTCCAGCGGGGGTTCCCAAAAGGGATGGGTTCCTGCCCTTTCCTAATCTCACCAGCTTCTATGAGGAAGCCCCGTGCTAGACTGGATGGGGGTGAGGCACGGGATTCATATATCTAGATTTTTTCTAAAGCTTTTGATAGGGTTTCCCCCAAAAAAGGGTGGTAAAATAAAATGAGAATGCTTGGCCCCTGGGGGAAAATGTGTGCAAGGGGGTAAAACAGGCTCACTGATAGAAAACCAAAGGGTAGTAATTAAGGGTAAAAATACTAGATTTGGATCGCGGGTTTACAAAGGGGGGAAAACCAAAGGGTCAGAAATTTGGGCCCTTCCTTTTTAACATTTTCAAAAATGATCTTACACAAAATAAAACAGTAAAATCGATTTTTGGGGCAGAGGGAAAACCTAACTCTGTAAAGTAATCAACACAATAGAGGATAATATTTTTAAATTAAAAAGGGGAACTGGGATAATTTTGGGGCCTGGGAAAGGGAAATGGAAAGATAGGTTTAACACTTTTAAATCCCCGGGTTTAAACCCACAGGGGGAAAAAATCCATTACAATGATTACATGTTAAAGGGAAAAAAACACTGGGGTTAAAAAGTGACAGGGAAAGGGGTTTTTGGGGAATCCTGGGGGACAGAAATACTTAATTGTACAGCCAGTGTCGGGCAGAAAGCAGCCAAAGCAAATAGGATCTTGGGGTGCTTTAAAAAGGGGGGGAAAAAAGATGCACATGATGAAACTTTTATTCTCCCATTAATACAAGTAGGGTTTAGACCACACATGGAATTTTTGGTTACAGTTTTGGCACCAGTGCACGGGAAAGCCCATTGTAAAAAGCTTAAACAGGTAAAAAAGGGGGGCCCAACAAAAAAAAAAAAGGGAAATTTGGGTGGATTTCAGTACACAAAAGTTTGGGCAAATTAGGGTTTATTTAGTTTTAAAAGAAAAGAAGGTTTTTGGGGGGGACAAATAAATATTTTAAAATTTCATCAAAGGTCAATAAAAGAGAATCTCCCCCCAAAGATTTTTTATAAACCCCCCCTGTACCCTAGAACAAGGGGGCATCCTTTCGCCCTTGAGGAACGAAAGTTTCTACATAAACAAGAAAGGGTTTCTTTACGGTAAGAGGCTGAGCCCAGGGGAATTCTCTGCCAGAGGGACGGGTCTGGTGAATTCAATAACCGAGTTAAAAAAGGGGGTTTTGGATCTTTTCGGGAGCGTAAAAAATAAAACAATTTATAGTGTCTAGGTTTCGGGAAGGGGCCCATTGATCCAGGGTTTTTTCCCTGTTTGGGCCAATTGGGAGCCCGGAAAGGAATTTTTTCCCAAAAAAGAGGACAATTGGCTTCTTACCTCTTTGGGGGGTTTTTTTCCCTTCCTCGGGATCAAAAACCTTAGAAAAACCCCCAGCTAAACTAGATGGACGACTTGTTTTTTTTTACCCTTTACAAACTTTTAAAGTTCCTCCCCTTTTTCCCTTTTCCCTTGGGGCCTTGTTCAGGTTGTTTGGGGTTTTTCCTCAACGGGTTAACCCCTGGGTTAAATCATTTTGCCTTGGTTCTTCTCTTTTTGTTCCTTTTCTTTTCCCTTTCCTTCTTCTTTATTCTCCCCTTCTTCTTTCCTTTCCTTCTTTCCTCTTCTCACCTTCTCCTTCTTTCCCCTCACTTTTCTTTTTTTCTTTCTTCTCACATTCTCTTTTCTTTCTTCTAAACATTCCTTTCTTTCTTCTACATTCTCTTTCTTTTTTCTCAAATTCTCTTTTATTTCTTTTTTGCTCGGGTCACACATATACAGCCACCTCCGTTTTCCTTTTCGAACCCTTGGGAAGAGAGCTGGGGCCCCTTTGCAGCCAAGTCTGCTCTGTGGGTGCCTTCTATTTCCCAAATTTTTTAAATTTCCCTTCCTTGGGCTTTTATTTTAAAACCCGGCCCAAATTGGGGAGGGCAATTGGGAAGCATGCATCAGAGGAGGAAGGGGTTTTCTTGATTTTTGATGGGGGGTTTCCACTAGTTTGTCGGGAAAACCCTCGCAGGGCCCACTTCAGGCCAATTTCCATGGGCTAGTCGGTGAAATTGGTTCATGGTCTTCTCTTTGGGCGAGCTTACGGGGCCTTCGGGTTTACGGGCCCCTCTTTGGGCTGGTTTTCTCAAAGGGAAAAGGGATGCCCCTTCAGGGTTTCCCTTGCAAGGAAACCACAGCAAATCCTTGTGGGAAATTTCACCTTGATCGCCAAAATATCTGGATCCATCTGGAAGACACATAGTCTGGGCTCTCCAACTTGGGATGTAGAGACGGGTAGGAAGAAGGGGATTTTTCCGCCCGTTTGTTCAAGAAAAGTATGAAGGGGTTTTCATCCCCCCGCAGTCCTGGCCCTTCATCTGTGGTAGACGATTTCATCTTCCCCCCCTTTGAAAGGGGAAAGCAGATTAGCGGGGTTTTGAGGTAGTACATCTCTTAAAAGTGAATTTTAAAGCGTGTTTAAGGGGCATTGTTTGGGAAAAGGGGCCTGTTTACTGGAGAAAAAGGTTCCCGGGCCCCCGGGATCGGGTCCCTTGTAGATGAGCCAAAAAAATTGACCCAAAGGGCCCCCAAAAAATTAAATGTTCTTCATTTTTTTTCCCAAAAAAGATTTTGGGTTGGACCCAATAAAAAGCTCGAGGCAAGTGGGCGGCCTCCGGGGAAAACCGGGACCCCAACTTGCAAAAATTATTTTCCCAAAGGTTTTCTTACCCCTTTTTCCTTGTTTTTGCAGGACTTCTAAAGCTTGGCCCATAGTTTTCCCAAAAAAAAAGGAAAATTTTGAAAGGCTTTTAAATTAGTCCGAGATTCCCAGGGGCTGGACTTGTAGGTTTAAGTTTTTTTACCGGCTTTGAAAATCACTCTTGGGGCCTAAATTTGAAAATTTTCATTGGTGTAACCAAATGTCCTTGAAAGAATAGTGTAAAATTTGCATAAGACTGGGGGCATTTGGGTATCCATTGACGACGGGTAAGTGCAAGACTTTGAAACCCTTTGTAGTTGTTTTTAGATTGTTTTGGTGAAGAAAGGCATCACGCTTTTTCCCGACATGGGAAAAGTTTTTTAGAAACTCTGTAAATATGCAATGCCCCGGGGAATACCATTTTTCCTTAAAAACACCATTGGAGCTTGGACTTTTGAAATTTTTGCATTTTAAAATTGATGCCAAATTTAAAGAAGACTAAAAGAGCTTAAATTAAACAATTTGGAAAATCGGGTGCACACAAAAAAATATATACATGTCCTGGGGGCTTGAGTCAACGGGTTTGGGGGTGATTTTCGTGAAGCTTCCTCGCCCCAGGGGGGCTGAGTACCACAATAAGTGAAAGCAAAGGGGTTTTAAATAGCCTTGTGTAGTGGGACCAGACGAAGAAAATTGCAAAAACCATAGCCCTTTTGAAGTTTGGCTAAAGAAGAAACCTTGGTTGGGGGGAGAACATAAACCCCTTTGGGGGAACCTATTTTTTCTCATAATCCTGACAGAAATTTGACTGCCCCCCGGGAGCCCTTGAACAAATCTATTTTGGAGGTTTCATCGGGGATAATTTTTTCCTTGTGAACGGGGGTGAAAATTTGCGGGAAAATGCAGGGGATAAAGCACCTCAATAAAGGAAATTTTTTTGATTTTTTGACTCCAGAATTGTTCTTGATCAGGGCATAAAGGGATATCGAGGCAAGCGAGGCGGGGAGCACCCCTTTTTTCAAGAAGACATTCCCGGGTGAACGGGAAACGCCAACATCACGGGCCCTTTTAAAGACCAAATTTCCAGGAGGAAACTTGTGCAAAAGTTCAGGAGGTTTGTTTAAAGTGGATAAAACATTTTAAGGGGGCGCAGGAACACTTGGGAGCTTCAGGGAAAAATTTGGGAGTATTGAGCCCAAACACATTCCAGAAAATCTATATGATAGAGCATTCATCTTTTTTTCAGAAGATAAGCTTCAAGCAAAAATTATTTTGGGAAAGTAGGAGAGATAAGGGTTTTCAGACAGGAGTCCATGATGCCCAAAAGGGGCACAGGGGGGGCCCTTTCCCATCCACTTCAATGCATGAAAATGTATCAGGAGAAAGAAATGACTCGGGTTTGGAATGTCAGAAGTTTTCAGAACCGATTTTTTTTTGGCTGCACCTGTATCTACAAGGTAAGGAAGTTTGGGGGCCAAATAAATTTTAAGATTGACGGGCAACACGGGTTTTAGAATGACCCGCGATGTTTTTCTGAAGCATGATTTTTCCGGGAAAAAATAGATTGCCAGGAATCCTATTTCCCGAGGACGATAGGGTTTTTCTTGAGGTTGGAAAAGGGGGAAAGATTTTATCTTGAGGATATGCCTTTTTTGCACTGACATGGTTAAGATTGGTAACTTGGGGGTCCCCAAAGAATGGATTATTATTTTAGGACTGAGGTCTGCTTTGTTTTTTGGTTGAATCTTGACGGGTTTTTAGATTCAAAAACTTTTATACTGAGGTTGAAGTTGATTTAAGTTTTAGGGGAAATTTCGGTAGGTTTTTCTGTCCATTGGTAGCAAGATTCCCCTTTTTTCACGGGGCTTTTTGCTGGCACTGCCCCCATGAAAAACCGGATCGGGGTTTTCAGTAAAAAACAAGTTTTTTTTGATTCGGCCTTTTTCCGCCAGGGGGTGTTTTCTGGAAAGGTCGCCAACCGGGTTTTCTTGTTGGGGGTCCCCGTAGGGGGGTAACCAGGGAAAACCAGGGGGCATTGTTGATTGTAAGTATGGGGTCTGGCTGAGCTAAGAGCCCGTGGGGGCTCTTGAAGTAGGGTCACTTTTGAAACCTTTTTTAATTGTTGGGGTGAAACAGTCCCTTTCCCTTTGCAATGGAAAGAAAATTGACTTTCCCGATAACCCGGGAAAATTTTTGTTTGAATAGTTTTAAAGTCCCAAAATAAAGGGTTTTGTAAACCCATAACCCAAAAGCCGTTAAAAAGAGGATTTTGTGAGCTTTTGTGTTCCCTAAACAAAAACCCTTGGGCCCCGGGAAAAAGGCAACATCCGGTGAAAAAAATTTTCTCCACGGATCAGTAGGACCCCTGAGTAAAAAGAAGATATTTCCAAAAGTTCACCCCAAACGGTTTCCCTTTGGGCCCAAGAAATGAAGACGACGGGCAGAACTCTTTCCCCCGATTATAAGTACATTCCCACAAACCCGTGTCTTTTTGTAGAGCTGATTTTCGTTTGGGAAAAATTTAAACCCCACCTTTAAAAGCTGGCAACATGGATAGGATCTTATCCCAAAAGGCAGAATATGTCCCTTTTTGTATCTGGCTGATGGCCCCCGGGAAAAAAACCCCTAAGGGGTTTTTTTTCCGGTCTGGCATTTGGTCACTAAAAAAATTGACTTGTTCCCGGGGTTTAAAAAGGCCCCGAAATTGGGTTTTTTTTAAACCCGGGGTTTTGTTGCGGGGCTGAAGGGTGAGAAGGAGAACTGGTAGAGAAAAGGGAAATTCAGTTTGGGGTGAGGGAGGTGAAGGTGGTGGTGCTTTCCCAAAAAGGGAGGGTTAAATCCATGAAAAGGGGTCTTTGGGTTTGGTGGGGGAATGGGGTGTAGTTTTTTAAAGAACCTTGAGGCTTTTACTCCCGAGCAAGGGTGAAGTTGTTTTGGGAGAGTTAGTGGTTTAAAGTAATGGAGAGCCATGTATCCCTTTTGACATTTTGGGCCCAAACATGACTCGGCCCTGACTTTTTTTATCTTCTCCCAGAGCAATAAGAGGTTTAAAGGGAAATCCCCTTCAAGGCAAAACCCCTTTAAATAACACAATAATTTTATAGATTGGAGCGTTTCCCCCCCATGAAGATAAAATTTTGTTCTAGCTTTTTTCTTATTTTCACAAAAAGTTTTTTTTTTCGGTTATTTTTAAATTTTTTGGGTATTTTTCAATTTTCTTTTTTATTCATTTTTCGTTTTTCTTAATTTTTTTTTTCTGCCAAGAGAAAACAAAATGCAGTGCCCCCCTTTTTTTTTTATTTTTTTTTTAAAAAAATTTTAATACTTACTTTTCAACTTTTATTGGGTTTTGTATTTGTGACATATTGCTTGCCTGTGACAAGCTGTCTAATTTTGACTCTCCTTTTGGGGTGGGGTTAAAAAGCTCCATAAAAAGGGTTTGCCCCTGTTAAAGACCCCCCAAATGCTAAAGGGGCCTTTGGCAACCCAAGATCATGCTGCTGGAGTGCCAATGGGCTACAGAGGAAGCTCCTCCCTCTGTCAACCACCTAGATGCCAAAAGCCATTTACTGTTTACTGCAGGGTTTTAAAAAGGGCGGGGCGGGGGTAATTTCCCTTTATGTTTACAGTAAACCAAAGGGATTTCATCTTGCACTGATAATTTGTATTGTCTTTTTAACAGTGGGGTTTTTGGTTTTTCCGATTTAATTTACAAAAAAAAAATTTTTTAAAGGAAACATAAAATTGGGAAAGTTTTTCGAACATGTAAATTTTTTCTTACACCCACGGAGGCCGGGTCTATATCCCTGTTCAGCATTTTAAAATTTTTTAACCCTTTTTTTTTGGTTCAAAAATATAAATAAAATAATAAAATGTGACAATGTTAACTATTCACAAGTTGAGAACAAGAATTTAAGAAAGAGGAATTTGGATTTTTTGTCTTTCATTCCAACCATAGAGAAAATGCTATTGTGCTTTATCCCTTTAAAAAAAAATTTGAATTTTTACAGGGGGAAGCCCCATGTTTGGTTAAAAAGGGATGCCTCATGCAGACAAGCCAACATCTATCATATAAGAAGGTCCCCCACTTAGGAGCCACCTCCATTAGCCACTAGAAAAGAGTAAACGTTGTTTTTTGTAAATTTTTACATGCTGATAATTTTAACAGGGGACCAAAAACGTGTAATTTCAAAGGCCAAACCACCTTCACTTAAGGGAGAGTAGCAAAAGGGTTTGGCCCACTACAAGCAGCAGCTGGGAGGGAAAGGGGTAAGGGGCAGATCCAGGCCGGGCGGGAAAAAAAAACAGCCCCCGGCACTAAGCCCCCAGCAGCCCCAACAATTTCCTATCCCTTAAAAATTTTTCCCCTTTTTTTCGCCCCCCCTTTTGCCACTTTCTAAAAAAAAAACTACACTATAAAACGCTTTCCCCACAGAGCGTTTTTGGTGCATTTTGTGCAGAAAGGGAAAAACATTTAAAGGGTGAACATTTTCCCGCACAAAAAAAAAAAAACATAAAAAAAAAATGCACCAAAACCGCTCCGTTTTGAGAGCCCCCTAAAACACAATAAAAAAGAAACCGTGGGCAGAGAAACCCCTGAAATTCCCAAAATAGAAATTTAAAAAGACCCCTGGGAGAGGGGACTCACCGGAGACGTCATCTCTGGGTGGAGTTGTTTTCTTCTCCTTCTGGCACAAAACCCCCTGGCGTCTTTTCCCCTTTTTGTTTTTCCTTTCCCTTTCTTTCTCTGTCCGGAAAAGCATGCATGTCCTTTCTAGTGGTCCCCTACCCGGTCTCGTAGAATTTTTCCCCAAAACATCTTAGACTCCCCCTCTTTTCCACACTTTTCCCCATCAATTCCCCAAACGCGTATGTTTTTGAAACCCTTTTAAAAAAAAGAAATTAAAAAATGAAAAGATAAGTGGGAGGAGTGAAAAGTATGGGAGGCAGGCAGGGCATAAACAGGCAGACAGGGCCCCTTATTTGGCAACAGGGAAAAGGGCAAGGGGCCCGTATATAGGGAGCCAGGGCAGTGTGTAAGTAGGCAGGGCTATTAAAGGCAGTGTATATGTAGGCAGTGCTATTATAGGCAGCAGGGCAGGGTATAGGCAGCCAGGGCAGGGTATAGGCAGCCAGGGCAGGGCATAATATAGCCGGGCAGGCATCATATAGCCAGGCAGGGTATAGGTAGCCAGGGCAGTGCATCATATAGCCAGGCCGGGCAACATATAGCCAGGCAGGGTATAGGTAGCCAGGGCAGTGCATCATATAGCCAGGTAGGGCATAATATAGCCAGGCAGGGTATAGGTAGCCAGGGCAGTGCATCATATAGCCAGGTAGGGCATAATATAGCCAGGCAGGGTATAGGTAGCCAGGGCAGTGCATCATATAGCCAGGCAGGGCATCATATAGCCAGGCAGGGTATAGGTAGCCAGGGCAGGGCATCATATAGCCAGGGCAGGGTATAGATAGCCAGGGCAGGGCATCATATAGCCAGGGCAGTGTATAGGTAGCCAGGGCAGGGTACCATACAGCCAGGGCATCATATAGGTAGCCAGGGCAGGGCATCATATAGGTAGCCAGGGCAGGGCTATTTATAGGTAGCCAGGGCAGGGCTGTATATAGGTAGCCAGGGCAGGGCTGTATATAGGTAGCCAGGGCAGGGCTATATATAGTAGCCAGGCATGGCTTTATATAGTAGCCAGGGCAGGGCTTTATATAGGTAGCCAGGGCAGGGCTTTATATAGGTAGCCAGGGCAGGGCAATTATAGGCAGCCACGGACAGTAAAAAGTTTAAAAAAAAAAAAAAAAAAAAGTAATACTCACCCGGACACCCGCTGCCCCCTCCTCTTCACTCTTCACTCTGGAGCCGGTGGCCGCTCACTGCAGAGAGCGGGGCCGCGGAGCAGGCGCGCAATGACGTCATCGCATCGCGCGCCTGCCCCGCGGCCTCCTGGGAGCAGAGCAGACGGGATCAGTAGATCCCAGATGCTCAGCCTCGGCTGCTGCTTGCACCGTGCGGTGCTGGCAGGCGGCCGTGATGGCTGCACGGCTGGGTCAGTGACCCGGCCGTGCAGCCATGTGGCGAGGGGGGCCTGTCGGCCCCCTGCCACAGGGGTCCGGTCGCTGATGCGACCATTGCGGCCCCTGTAGCGCGCCACAGACCGGTGCCGGCACTCGGGGCCCGCCGGGGGGAACACCGTCCTCCTCGGCGGGCGATCTGAGCCGGCCCTGCGGCCCGGACCCTAGCGGCCCGCCGGGCAAATGCCCGGTTGCCCTATGGTCAGTCCGGGCCTGGTCAGATCCAGGAAGACTGCCGGAGAGTAATTAGGGGAGGATTGTAACAGAATGCATCTGAACGATTAGACTGCCGGCACCAAGAAGGATACAATGCAATATTTATTAGAGTTACACTATATTTATTAGTAGCTATGACTAAGGAGGTGTTCTACTCTGAAACGCGTCAGCAGTCTTTTGTCAATATGCTGTAACTGTAATAAATATTGTATTTTATCCTTCTTGGTGCTGGCAGTCTAATCTTTCAGAGGCATTCTGTTACGATCCTCCACTAATTACCATACATGCCAAACTCTCCCTTGTTTGGCGGGGGGTCCCGCTTTTTGGGGTCCCCTCCCGCCCTCCCGGGGAGTTGGCATTCCCTCCCCCCGCCTGCAGGGGGCGGGGGTCCTTAAATTACCGCGGCGCAAGAGTAGCGCGGGTGCCTACTCTTGCGCCGCGGGACCGCTCCTACGGGCGGGTGAGCGGCCGCTGCGGCCGCTTCACCCGCCCGCGGTCTCAAATGTGCAGGGAGGGGGCAGGAGGGATCGCTCCCTCCTCCCTCCTCCCCCTGTATGTACAGCGCCGGTGTGTGCGCCGCACATACATTTAGCGGGGCAGGGGGAAGTGGAACGCGCTCTGCAGGGGAGTGACGCGCGGCTGCTCTCACTTCCCCCGCGCCGCTGAAGAGATCGGTCGGGAGCTGGCCGCGCTGCAGGAGCCTGGTAAGGTAAGTGGATTTTATTATTTTTATTTTTATTAGCTTCAGGGGCTCTACCTGGCTAACAGAGAGGGCAACTACCTGGCAACAATGGGGCATCACCTGGGAACAATGGGGGCACTACCTGGCAACAAAGGGGGCACTACCTGGCAACAGAGGGGGCACTAACTGGCAACAAAGGGGGGCAACTAACTGGCAAAAAAGGGGGCACTACCTGGCAACAGAGGGGGCACCACCTGGGTAACACATGGGGGCACTACCTGGCTAACAGAGGGGGCACTACCTGGCAACAGAGGGGGCACTACCTGGCAAAAGAGGGGGCACTACCTGGCAACAATGGGGGCACAACCGGGCAACAAAGGGGGCACTACCTGGCAACAATGGGGGCATCACCTGGCAACAGAGGGGGCACTACCTGGCTAACAGATGGGGCACTACCTGGCTAACAGATGGGGCACTACTTGGCTAACGATGGGGGCACTACTTGGCTAACGAGGGGGGCACTACTTGGCTAACAATGGGGGCACTACCTGGCTAACAGATGGGGCACTACCTGGCTAACAGAGGGGGGCACTACCTGGCTAAAAGAGGGGGGGCACTACCTGGGAAAACAATGGGGGCACTACCTGGCAACCAATGGGGGCACTACCTGGCAACCAATGGGGGCACTACCTGCCAACAATGGGGGCACTACCGGGCTAACAGATGGGGCACTACCTGGCTAACGATGGGGCACTACTTGGCTAACAAAGGGGGGGCACCTACCTGGCTAACAAAGGGGGGCATCTACCTGGCTAACAAATTTGGCTCTACCTGGCTACAGAGGGGGAAATCTACTTGGCTACGAGGGGGCATCTACCACCTGTAAGGGGCCTACCTGTTATGGGGCACTACCTCTATAAGGGCATCTACCTGGTTTTCTTCCAAAGCCGTTATGCAGTTAGGGGGAAAGTGGGTGTGGCTTTTTGAAGGGGCGTGGCATACCGACAAGATGGGCGTGTCCATGCAAATTTTTACGCGCCGCCCACTAGAGTCTCCTGCTTTTTCACTTTCAAAAGTTGGCAACTATGCTAATTACTCTTCTATATGCAGTGGTTCTTTAAGTTACAATGGCCTCAGGATGTAATATTTTCCACATTAATGGTCTTTCCTGGGACTTTGTATCTTAAAACCACACTCAACATACAATGTCACAGACACTGATAAACTGCGTCTCATGTGATTGATGGAAGATCCAACCAATTATTATGAACATTTTACTAGTAAATCATCTGTATTAGTGCAGTGCATGCAGTGATTGGCGGTCTAGTTGCGCCTCATTACAGTACAGTGCGGTACTACATGTCCTGTACTGCTCTTACATGTATTAGTGAGGTGCATGCAGTGATTGGTGTTCTAGTAGCACTCTCTACAGTACAGTGCGGTACTACATGTCCTGTACTGCTCTTACATGTATTAGTGAGGTGCATGCAGTGATTGGCGGCAGGGCCGGGACAAGGCATTTTGGTGCCCTAGTTAAGTACAGCCAATGGCGCCTCCCCCCTCGCTCCCCCAAAAATTGCACCCCCCTTAATTCCTCTCGCCCCTGCGCAAGGTCCTCTCGCCCCCCCCCCCTGCACCAAGCCCTCTCTCCCTTGCACCACTCTCCCCCCCTGCACCAGTTACTCTCTCCCCCCTGCACCAGTCTGTCCCCTGCACCAGTCTGTCCCTTGCACCAGTTACTCTCTAACACTTAGTAACTTCTTACCAGTCATACCTGCGCCCAGGCGCGTTGCTAGGGTCCTAACGGAATTTTTCACGCCACATTGAGAACTGCGGATGTATTGTTACATAGAAAAAATTTCTGTTCCTGTCACTAATTTTCTGCACATTCCACATAGATCCCGTCCATCTCCTCAGCAGTCACTGCACAATGAAAATCAGCCCTGACAAATCTGCTTTTTCACAATCGCTCCCCTCCGTATGACAATGCAATACCCCTAAATAACAGTCACCAAATAATCCCCCAATACATGGAGCAAATCTACCAATGAATGACGTTTCTAAAAACCCAAACCCAAAACTATTTTCTACTTTAAGGCTCAAATAATCCTGCCAGAGACCCGAACGAA
>JAODAL010033371.1:0-45652 GCA_025379985.1 Phyllomedusa bahiana
GCGGCCGTGTGTTGTTCAGAAACCCAAGGTTCTTGTTTTGGTTGACTAGGTCATCACTTCCCCCCAAATGACATCTGTAAACCCCCCAAGAGTCGGGGGGAACACAAACAAAACCCTTAGTTGCATGGCCCAGGAGGGGTCAGCGGCCTCACCTTCCTCAACCCCCTCTGCCCCCATCCGTTCCCTCAGCCAGAGACTTCTAGGGTTTTTGGCTCAGCGCCACTATATACAGGATAAAAATTGGGAGGGCAGACAGCATCTACTTGGCAGCAAAAGAAAGGGGGCCAATACCCCCTTTTCAAACCCCTGTTTCTTGCATAGGCGGCAAAGTATAGATGTGGAGGTTGGAAAGGGAGGTCATTTTGTGGGGGGTCAGCCTTGATCCCAAAAGGCCCGGGTGTGAGGACAGCAGTGACGATGAAACACAAACGATGATGATGTCCCGACCGCACTTGGAGTGGGGAAGAAAGGGGCTTATCATCATCAGGAGAAGAGGGGGTCATTTGCGCAAGGCAGCACGCACCAGTAAGTGGGTTCTGGGGCTGTGATCAGCAGGGCACAGTGTGAGGTCGGGAGCAAGGGGGTCCGGGGTAGAAAACCCGCTTAGGGGGCCAAGAAAGTAGGGGACAGGGGCTCAGTGAGGCACGCGGCAGTAGTCACTCATGGGCGTTGCCGTTAAAATCAGATACTGGGGGTTTTTGGGGCAGTTCTTTGCTAAACACGAGGAGCCAAAAGGGGAAAATTTCCCAAATCTTGGGCAGAAAGTGAAGCGGGCCAGGAGCTAACTTTGGGCACCCGGCCCGCGTCAGCACTCCCAGCGTCCCAACCGTGGCCGGGGAAACGTGGCCAAATTGGTGATCCATCCTCCCCGCCGCGAACCCAGCAGCGCCCGTGGAAAGCTTGCCTTGCAGCCAGTAAAGGCCCCACCACCTCTGCAAAGGGACTGTTTTTTTTTGACTCATCTCCCGCCCAATGCTCCTGCTCCTTGCAACTCGGGGCCCATCAGTCGCTCAAGGCGATTGCAAAGAGACAACAGTAGGGCGCCCAAACCATCCTAGGTGCGAAGCTGACCGTGCTCCTGCCAATTTGTGGTACTGCAGCCCCCCCTTTTCCCAAATGGGGATCTGCACCATTAAAAACAAAGGGTTTGTGCCGAGCAAAATGGAAGTTCCAAGCCGTTTTCTTTTAAAAAAAAGGCAGTACCAGCACTTCATAAAAATGAGAACAAAAAGGTGGGCCAGCCTTGAGCTTTCGGTTTTTTTTCAAGGTGCACGGCAGCGGGGACGTCGGGAACTGAAACACGGTAGGCCAGTACATTCCTTTAGGGCCCACGGGTAAAAGTACTTGTTGCCCGGCACCCCAACAAATTGGACAGGAGGGGCGCTTTCTCCCACGTTGTAAAACTCGGCTCCTGCCCAATGTCCGCCTCCCCCTCCCCACCACCACCATCATCTCGCCTCCCAAGTATTTCCCCATATCCCACATGTGTAGGACCGGGGTGCACACAGTTCACACCTGGTTGCCTGCCACAAAAGTCACACAGGGGAGGAACTTCTCCCGGGCATGCAGCAAAAAATCATGGTGGCTTTTTTCCCCCCCAACTGCAAATCGGAACCATGGGGACGGACAAGGAGGAACTTGTCCGCCTGCAATGGGGGATGGTTCCTCGAACTGATGGCCATGTGTTCAATTGGTTTTAAAAGGGTTTTTGAAGTTTTCCACCGATCTTCAAAAATTCTGAAAATAACCCAAGAAACTGTGCATCACTTCATCCTTCCTACAAACCCGAACACCCTCCTCAAATGCGTGGGAGAACCCTCCCCCCAAAACCTCTGAATCGGTTCCAACCCCTTGGAATTCCGCCTGCACATGTTTTGGGCCGACTGTAGAAAAAGAAAGGCCCTTAACGATTTTTTGATGAACAACGGACGGGTACTCCCCCGTGTAAATTTGATGTCAGCCAGTGGAGCTCTGCGTGACACCCCGCTTTTTTTATGAGGCCATTGAGGAGGGACGTTTTATTTTCAGTCGCCAGGGCTATGGGAGAATAACGTCATTCCACTGCTTCATGTCCGGAACAGATGCTGAAAAAAACGTCTGGGCAGGGACTGAGACTGGGGACTGAATGGAGGAGAGGAGGGCTTGGGGCAGAAACATTTTCTGGTGAAATGGGGATTTTTTACCCCTGACAAGAAGGGGGGGCAGTACACTGGAGAGGTAATGGAGAAGGGGGGACGGGCAGAGACCCCCCAAAACCGTGGCAGTAACAGGGGGATGGAGGCAGGAGCCCCCGGGTCACTTGTGCAAATGGCCCCGCGTGCTGATTTTTTCCCGGCTTGACAGCGAAATGTCAGCTCTGGCAAGGGGTCTTTGCTCTCCACCTATTGGCCCCCCGCTACGTTCCAAAATGGGGCCTTTTTCCATTGAAGGGAGGGGGCCCCAAAAACAAAACAATAGGGAAATTCTGTACATTTGGGCCCCTGCCCAGTGCGGCTCGTCCCTCCCTGACAGGCTGACCCCGGGGGTTCTTCAGCGCTCACTTTCTCTGCCCGGCTGCTGGGGGGAAAAAGGGGGTAGGGCAGTACCAGCTCCCTCACAGCAACCTAAGTCTGGATCACTTTGGAAAATTCCTTCACCCCCCTAGTGGGGGCAGTCGCCGCACAGCAGACCTGGAGCGTCCCGAACCCAACAGGTGGTGGCCTACTTGGACAGCCTCTGCCCCCCCAGTTAGAAATCCGCTGGCACTGGGCAGCCAAACTGGGGGTTTTGGGCCGCAACTTGCCGAGTTTGCAGTGGGGGAGAATGTCCTGCCCCGGGAGTAGTGTGGCATAAACGGGGGTTTTAGTGCGCGGGGGCCATCGTTAAACCCAAAGAACCTGCTTGTCCACGGGAAATGTGGAACGACTGACCTTTGTCAAGATGAATAAGGCATGGATCAGCCAGGTTTTCTACACACCAATGCCTTAGGCGTCAGATTACATCAGCCATGACGCCTCACCCAAACTTTGAGAAATGAGTCTGAGTTCAAACTACCTGCCTCAGCCACTTTTCTGATGCCGTCACCCGCCTGATGCCACACATCTGCTGACAGTTTCTCCATCTGCCTACCACCATCTCTACCAGGGACTGGTATTGCCACCCACCACCCACACTCTGTTATTGTGCCACTCTATGACCTCATGCTGATGTGATGTTTTGTGTCATTGTGCCCGTGACCTCCCACCTGTGTCATTTGTGCCACTCTGTGGCCTGCCTAATCTCTGTTCTTGCCACTCCGATTTTTGTCAATTTGTGCCACTCTCTGACCTCATGCTGCTGCTGTTGCTGCTGCTGTGACCTCCACACTCTGTCATTGTGCCACTCTGTGGCCTACTCCTGTTTTTGCCACCTCCAGAATGTCATTGTGCCACTCTCTGACCTCATGCTTTGGCTGCTGCCGTCACCTCCACACTCTGTCACTGATGTTGACTGATGTTGACTTTATCAGGCTACATTCCCGCTTGAGTTTTTTGGTCAGCTTTGCCCTCTTAAGTGCCCAGGGAATTTTATAGTGAAGCGATTCTAAGGGCGGCGGCAGTCATATGCGTGTCATAGTAAAACACAACATTGTATGAAGACCAAACCAAGCTTCCTCTGCATATTTAAGCATGGCACAGCGTTCTGCAGCACCCTAAAGGCTCTGTGCAGCCTGGAAATAGCTGTTTTTTAATGTGATTCATCCTGAAGTAATTCGGCGAAGTCACCGAATCGAATTTTTGAGATATTTGGCCATCTCTAAAAATGATGCATTAATATTTCTTTACACAATAATTTGTAAATTTTACTGCATGGTGACCGCTATAAAGAATAAAAAAACACTACCAGGATTACTGTATTTTTTTTACATCCTGCCTCCAAAAAACAGATTTAAGGGTGATCAAAAAGTCTTGTTCCTCCCAAAATGGTACAGAAAAAAATGTCAGCTCATACCGTAAAAACAAGCCCTTAAACATCTCCATACACACAAAAATTAAAAAGATATGGCTCTCAGACTATGGCGACGCAAAAACGTGTTTTCTTTTTTAAATAAAACAGTTTTTATTGTATAAAAGCAGTAAAACATAAAAAATATATAAATTGGGTATCGCTGTAATCGTATCGACCTGCTGAGTAAAACTAACATGACATTTATACTGCTTGGTGACCACTGTAAAAGGATTACTATTTTTTGTTCCGCCTTGCAAAATTGTTGATAAAAAGCTATCAAAGTGCCATATGACAGAATGGTACCAATGAAAAAATCAACTCATCCTGCAAAAAAAAAAAAAGCCCTTATACAGGTCTGTATACATAAAAATATAAAACTTATTGCTGACAGATTATGATGACATGAAAACATAGTTTTTTAGAATGGCTATTGTGAAAAAGGTAATAAAGCATAAAAACTATGTAAAATTTATATAATTGTATTCACATAATAAAGTTATCATGTTATTTATACCACATAGCGAACGATGTAAAAATAAAACCGAAAAAACAATGTCATTTTTCAAGGCCCAATGTAAAAAAAACTGTGAAGCACCTGAGCCCAAAATACACCCCTAGATGAATTTCCCTGATGGGTGTTGAATTCACAATGGGATGACTTCTGAAAAGCTTTTCAAATGTGACATGGCACACACCAAAATCTGCATTCCTAAAACCAAATAGCGTTCCCTCCCTTGTACACCCTGCCATGCACCCAAACAGTATTTTGCACCTACATATAGGGTTTTGTCAAACTTGGAAGAAATTGGGTAACACATTTTGTAGTGCTTTTTTTGACAGGATTACTTGGGATAAAACTGCTACAACAAACTGCATACTTTTGGAAAAAATAATTTTCTACTTTCATAGCCGAATACTAAATAAAATCTATAAAACACTTGTGGGTTCAATATACTTACTACCTGTGGTGTCGCAAGGCAATTTTTTCAGGGTTGATGCCCTAGATAAAACTGGTGGTGCCCTGATCAGGCAATCTGCCTGCAGGGCTTCCGAGCTGCTATGGGTCCGGATCATGCCAGTAGTCTTTTGTCAGTAGTCTTTTCAGCTGTATGTGCGTCCTCTGGACATCTATACAGTTGAAGGCTGCCCCACAGCAGGGAGCAAGAGCTCCCTGCCCCGTGAAGTACTCCGGTGGGTTGCAAGCAGGCTTGCGGTATAAATGACTATACAGCACACGCAGCGTGAGAATGTCATCATGCCACTTGCAAGGCATAATGACAGCACATCTCCTGTGCAGAGACACAGGAAGCAGCGAGTGCTTTGTCAGGGGAATGGGGAGAGGTGAGTATTATTTTTTTTTATTTATTTATTAATCAGGGCCTTTAGACCTACCTACATACTGGGGGACCCTATGTACCTATAACCTACTGGAGTGACATATATACCTACCTATATACTGAGGCGCCCTAGATAACTACCAACCTCCTCGTGGAACTTATATATCTACCTAACTACTGGGGGGATATATACCTATCATGTATGGGGGTATCTAACATACAGAACCCTAAAAGTAAATTCAGAACTGAACTCGTCCCTAAAAAAATCTGTGCTGCAAATTTTCTTGAAAATGTGAAAAATTGCTACTAAATTTATAAGCCCGCTTTTGATAGTCTTCACACATAAACAAGGATTGTATGGACCAAAATTTATTCCTAACATAATGCACAATGTGTCACGAGAAAACAATCTCTGAATCACAGGGATAGGTGAAAGTATCAAAATGTATTCCCGCATAAAGCGACACATGTCAGATTTAAAAAATGTGGCTCTGTAAGAGGTCAAAACTGGCTGAGGTGGTAAGGAGTTAAATGCAAGACATAATTATGATATTTTGCTTATACTCTACTTCCTTTCAAATATTGTTTTTTAAAGTATTTAAGGGTATGATGATTATATTGAGTTAGAAAATGAAGTCCCTACATCATGCATTTTGTTACATAAATAAAATGTCATTTAGAACTGAGGCAATAACAAGTCCAATAAGATATGCACAGGTGTCTCTTTATGATATAGAACTATCATCCAGTCTGCCTGTCAATTAAATGCTACAATCAAACAAGTGCAAGAGTAGGTAAAATGAGTGAGACCTTTTCCACCTGAGACTCATTGCAGTACAGTAATACACATGCCCTGGAGTGTGTTGAGTCTGTTAGAAAATGATTGGTGTCGTGTTAATAATTTGATTGCGATGTATGCCCAGTCAGGCATAAAGAGAAAACATTAGCACAACATTCTGCAAGTGACTTTACATTGATTTAAAGAGGCACCACAATACTCAGAGTCAATTTAGATCTCTTGAACTGCTAAATGATCAATTGGCTTTTGATTATAGTAGGCAGTGTCTCTCCACCCTCTGCGTCACTTTTCTGAACTAAAATTGATGCTTCTTTTAAAAAGTGAAATGACAAGTTTTGCAGAACAATCAATTCTTTGACAATGTTTTTGCTGAAAGCAAAGTGTCTTTAAAGGCAAGGCTATCTCTATTCAATACAGTATGTACTGTACTCCGCTTACATTCTAATTGTGTGAAGGCCTACTAGTGGTATGCTGTTCCTCTGTTACAGATGTTACAGATCTACATCTTTAGAGCAAAAAACTACTTGTATTAGATTTCTTGGAGAGAGGCAAATACACTTGGCAGGCATGTATAGGCAAGTTACAGTTTCTTGTACAACAGTACTAACACATATGTCCCACTTGGTTGTTCTTCAACATTGAATGCCACAGAAGCCCTGTGGGTACTTTGTGCATCCAATGAGCAGTGCTCAAATAGAATGCAGCCTCAGGCTTTCTATATTGGAGTTTCAGGGGTAGGCTGACTGAAGCCTAACTACTAATCACATCTCACTTACAAGTCTCACTTACATCTCTCTCCAAGTACTTACTTCCAGTCTCCCTCGTCTTTCCCCTGGTTTCTGGGATTTCTTCTCGTACAATTACCTCACTGTAGACTACATGACTTTTGGACTCTTACTGGTTGTAACATCTGCTTAGGTGTCACAGTGCTATTTGGTCATATTTTGGGCCCCAATATTGCTGCTGGTAATCTCCCTTTGCTCTGTCTAGACCCAATCAGGTCTCTCCCATTTCACTTACTTATGAACACTGTGGTGCCATGCTGGAGAATTTGCTTTTTGTGTGTGTTGGAGAACATCTTAAAGCACAAAGACATCAAATCCTAAGAAACCAGTGGGCAGCTGGTTCCCACCACTAAGTGGACATTGACAGAAAATGCTAAGAGCACATGTCCACAATCTTTACCCAAAGCAGTGGACCTAGCCCACAAGAACATAAGCTCCATCGTTTAGACCTACAACACAAAACATTTTAAACGTTAAACGGTTTTTCTCACAACAGCGATTCGTTTTTAACATGTAAATGAATGACATGTAACTGATAGGTAAATGGAGACTATTGCTAAATACATTGCTTTGTTGATTTTGCTTTGGTCAGGAGATAAAGAAGATTTTATCTCCTCTTAAAGCACACAAGTTTTATGGTTATAGACTACCTCTCCCCACCTCTTCATACTCTCTCTTATCTGTCATTGCTCCATAAGCTGCCATCAGTCTGTAAGTCTGACCATGATGAGTCAACTGCTGCAGAGTCTTATCTCTAGCTAGGGACTTATTTAACTAAATGAGAAGCTTTCACTCTCAAGAACTCTGCAGACTTATGTACTAAATTTTATAAATCTCTTGCAGTCATGTCATTGTAACAGGAATAGCTAGGAACAGTAGAGCTATTGTCCTCACTACTTACTGGTTTTCTGTTTTCTTCCAGTCTAGACTCCAATGGGACATCACTGCTACAGTTGCGCATAGGCTGACATCACCTTTCGGAAGTAAGAGAGGTGGGTATAACTTTTTGATATTTAATGGGAAGCTATATCCTAAAAATAAAAAGGAAAAATTATTGGGCAACCCCTTTAAGCTCTGCTTTTCATGTGGCTGCAATAACGTTTACGTGATATGTTTCCTTTAAATATATTGTGTATGGATACATAGCATATCAGTTTACTCTCTTCACAATGTCAAAAGAGTTCTTTCTGTTACTAACAGAGCTAAGACATCTTTAAATGATATTTGTATACAGTACATGTCCTAACAAATAATGACAAGTTATTATCATGTAATGGAGTCCATTAAGTTTTTATTGGGTTACCATTTTTTTCTTAATGTTAAGTATAGCACTGAAGACTACACAATTCTTGCCATCATAAAACAATAGAAACACAGTAGGCAACACAATAGAAACTAGCATCTACTAGAATAGAGTCTTATAGTATTATTTTCCAACCAGTGTCGCAGGAGCCAAATGTTGATCTCCCTTCGTGTGGATCTGATTGGTTGCTATGTGCATCAAAGACAGTTTTACAGTTGGACAGATTTGATGAATGGGGCCCGTCCTGTCTAAAATGTAAACTGTTTTTGGATTCAGTTTTCTTATTTTTTTAAATGAATAGCTTCAGTTAAAACATTTTAACATCTACCAACACTGAATGTTCTAGTTTTAACAAAAGCTAAAAAATAAAGTCTACAAGATGGACACCTTTAGACTGCTGGGTTGCTAGGCTACGTATCTCTTGTGACACTGTGATAACTGAAGACTTGCAACCTATCTCAAAATGCAAATGATAAGAATATAATTACCACTATGAGTGAGAGCTTGGAGTCAATTAATACAGAATAATACAGTACTTATTTAATCAGAACTGTTTTTTTTTCCTGCCGGGCAATGTAGTAATAAACAGTACAGAGAAAAATCTGGTGTCTAAACTATTGATTAATGACTACATACATATTTGATTATTTAGAAGACCTTAATTATCTTGCAAGTGGCCCTGTTACCCATAGTTGCAGAACCACTTATAGCACTGTTGCCATCAGAGCTGCACTGTGCAGCAATAACTCCTTTTCTTGTCCACCTTTAAACACAAATACTAACCAGATGAGGTGGTCAGAAAGGGCTGAAAAATGTCTACAGCACTTATAAAGTGAATGTCCACCCTTGAATACCATGTTATTTATTTTTTTATATTTTTCATCTCATGTATGCAGATACATAAAAAAAAGCCACCACTTATACCATAAAACCAGAACTAAAGATAAAGGTATCAATAAGTATCAATAAGTAACATACCTAATACAGGAGTCAACAACTAGAATCAGACTTCGGTTGGGTGGAAGTTTCACACCACTACCCACTGCTTACCCATTTGCGGTTGCTGGGTGACTTTTCCCTTTGTTGGCCGTGCTAATCCACCATCTTGTGGATGGTGCCCTGTTTCACTCTTGCTTTATCGAGAGGTGCGGCCACATCCTTGCTGTCATTTATTCCCACAGTGTGCAGCAAGGTTGGGCTTCCTCTGTCAATCTCCTTTCACCTGAGCGGTTATAATCCTGCTCCTCCCCACACTCCCTGCCTAATCCTTGTTGTCTGTCGTATTTGTCTGTGAGTTTTCTTGCCATGTTCTTATGTCAGAGTTCTTGCCATGTGTCTGCTGTTTTTGCTGTTGCCTTGTCAGTTTGTGCCTTTGCTCCCAGCTGATGTCTCTGCTTTTTTTCCTGTCATGTTCTTCCCATTTGGCCTCTGCTTGGTCTTTATGTCTGTTTAGTCCTGTCCCTTGTCCACTCAGTATCTGCATGTCTCTATACCTTGTCCGCTTCTTATTTCTGTTTCTGTTGGTGCCTATCATTGGTATTTGTGATCTATCTGGTCAGCTGTCACTGCCAGGGACTGCTCTGAGGTCACACCTGGTGAACATAGGGGTAAGTCAACCTTAACATTAAAGGCTGTGTTAAAAACCTGATGGCCACTTAGCTTTACCCGCTCATCCATTACAGTAGGATCAGGTCATGGACACCGGTGACTTTATGCCCTCTGTTTTCTTAGTATACATACAGGTCTTGTTTCTGGAGGTTCCTTTTTTGTGTGTGGGAGTGTTTTTTTCCTTGTTTTCCAGGAGGTTTTTCTTCTATGCCCCATTGCTCATGGTCCTGTCCAGAGCTTGTGTGCCCTCTGGCTCATGGTCCCACCCAGAGCTTGTGTGCCCTCTGGCTCATGGTCCTGCCCTGAGCTCTTGGGCCCTCTGGCTCATGGTCCCGCTCAGAGCTTCTGTTCCCCTGGCTCATGGTCCCACCCAGAGCTTCTGTGGTCCCTGGCTCATTGTCCTGCCCACAACTTCTGTGCCCTCTGGCACATTGGTTCCACCCACAGCTTCTGTGCCCCCTGGCTTATGGTCCCACCCAGAGCTTTTGGGTCCCCTGGCTCACGGCGCTGTCCAGAGTTTCTGTGCCCCCTAGCTCATGGCCCTGCCTAGAGCTTCTGTTCTCCTGGCTCATGTCCCACCATTCCTCCCCCTCCCTTCTACGTCCATGTTTCCTCCTGTGCACCTCCTTTTCTAGGTATTCCCAGGACTGGCTATCATTGAACCTTCACTCGGTTTTTAGGGATACCTCTGAGGAAGTTTCCGGCCCCTGACATATGTGGGATTTCCTTTTTGCAGATTTGGAGAAGGGGGCATAAAAGGGGGTGGTACTGTCATTCCACTGCTAACTGCTTCCCTGTTTGTGGTTGCTGTATGGCTTTTCCCCATGCTGGCATTGCTGGTCCACCACCTTGATGCGTTCACTGAATGTTCATGTAGTTGCGTCATGACCAACTTCCGGTTCCGGGTCACTCCGGATCTAGTGCCTTAGACCGGGATTATCCTGTGTAGTAAAACATTGTAAGTGTTTGAATGGGCTATATTGATATATTAATATAAGCATGGTGTAGTTTTGCTTTAATATATATACTGTTTATTTATTTATTTATATTCTGCCGGTCCGGTTTACTTCCTGTATTCACGTCCTGTTGCACCGGTTGCTATTTATATTGTGTTTGTTGGATTCCAAGCCATCCCCTTGAGGAAGCGTTAGCGAAACGCGCGTCGGGGCAGCACAGAGGTCTAGTTGTCAAATTTTCAAAATCATTTTTTCAATGACAACCTCTCCACGGTATGGTATCATGTAGCCATAGCGGCATTTGCATTGTATTTCTCATTGATTGCCTAGGAGTTGGTTTGTTCACAATAATGCAATATATACTGCTATTGTGACCCTAAACCTCCATGCTGGTGTATATACATATATTTTTTTAGCTGGGTGGTGGTGTTTTTATGCTTTTTTGGTGTATTGTTATGGTATTTTGCATGATTAATAAAGCTTTTTGACACATTTTATATGGGTTTGCTTTTTTTCGGTTGTCATTATTGGTTTAGCGGGAAACCCTATTTTCTGGTTACTGGTTTATTTTTTGCACATTACCCTGGGTATATATATATTTTTTTGTAGGTTAGTTGTGGTTATCTCTTAACAAAATCTCCAGTGTAGATCTCAATTTACTCCGGTTTAAATCGGGATCTACAATGGAGATTTTGTTGAGAGATAAGCATGTCAAAGGTCCGTTTGGGCTGAAAATGTCAGGATAATGCTCAATGAAACGAGTATCATGTTTTAAAAAATGTTATCTACCTGTATCATGAATTTGTATGCTGTACCTCAAGTCGTGTAATAAATAAAACGCTGTTTTTTGGCATATTGAAATCTGTGATGATTTGTGGTACTTTACAGTTCTCTTTCTATTCTTATGGGATGCAGCTCTAGCCTGCCTCAGTGTAATTTCTCCCTTTTGTCTCTGGCAAGTAGGAGGCAAGGGAATAGTTTGTAGCTTTATCTTATAGACAGTCACTGGAGATTCTGTAGACAGCAAATAGCAGAGAAATGCAGTGGGAGTACGGTGAGTTTTATAAACCTGTAGCTGTTACTGCAGGAATTCACTTACTACTGTATATGTGTTACATAATTATAGGGTCTCAACTTGTTGATATGGAAGCTGGGGCCTAATGAAGGCCTTAGGCCTTCTATTTTACTGCTCCAATTATACCCTGTAAGAGGCAGAGTGTGAAAGGAGAACAGTAATAATGCGCTATGCTGCAGTACATTAGTATTGCAAAATAGTATAACAGTGATCATGCACCCTAGTGGTTGATATTATGAGTTATACATATAGCCTACTTCCCTGCATGAGGCAGCAAGAGGAACATTGATGACAAATTGAGAAGATAGATAGTACAAATGCTAACCAAAGAGCCCAGAACAACTTCCAAAGAAATTAGAGGGGAATTCCGAGGTCAAGGTACATAAGTGTCAGATCACACTATCCATCGCTGTCTTTGCTAAAGTGGACCTAATGGAAGAAGACCGAGGAGGAAATCACTATTGAAGGCAATCATAAAAATGTAAGACCGGTAGAATGTCTTTAGGACATCAGTCAAAAGTGGAGCATTTTAACAAGTTATAGTATCTCTATGTTCACAGACACAAAACTTAAGCATATAAGGAAAAGATCATTGTATCAAGTGTGAAACATAAAGATCTGACACATGTTGTATTGAATCTGTGCAGGGTACAAACCTCAAGACTATCAACGCATTCTGGAGTGAAAATGTGCTGCCCTGTGTCAGAAAGCTTGGTCCCAGTCACAGGTCCTCCAACAGGATAATGACTCAACACACACAGCTAAAAACATCCAAGAATTACTAAGAGCAAAGCATTGGACTATTCTGAAGTGGCATTTTATAAGCCCTGATCTTACTCCTATTGAACATCTGTGAAAGGAGCTAACACATGCAGTCTGGAGAAGACACTCTCATACCTGAGACAATTGGAGCAGTTTGCTCACAAGGACTGTGCCAAAATACATCGGAACAGGTGTGGAAGTCTCATTAAGAGTTACAGAAATTGTTTCTATTCAGTGATAGCCTCAAAAGGCAGTGCAACAAAATATAAAGTTAAGGGTGCCATCATTTTTGTTCATGCTAGTTTTATTAATTTGTTTTTTAAAATCTTTTGGTTGACTCTTATTCAAAAGCAATGTCTGATTTTCATTAGTTAATTTTCAGTAAATTTAAATGTATTATTTCTTTTGTCAATTTCAAGTTATTTCAGTTTCTTTTGAGAGCTTTATTTCTTTAAAAGAAGGGTACCAACAATTTTGTCCACGTGTGTATGTTTTATGTTTAATTTAAATCCACAGAAAGTTTCCCTGAATACAGTATAATTGAATTATTTACTAGAGCCCCCATAATACCATTAAGCTGGAGATGAAATATTCCCTTTTATAGTAGTTTCAGTTAACAAAGACATAATAATAATGAAGAAAGGTGAAGGATAGAAGAGGTTAGATTGACAGATTCTAGAGCCTACACCAGATGGTAGCATGACTGGACTTATCTAGAATATGCAATAAAATATATATACATATCAAAACCATCATTGACATAATCCATGTTTTCAATAACCCAGTCATGTGATAATGATTAAGGAACTCAGCTGCTTTTCTTGCAACAAACACCAGAATTTTTGGTCTTATTAAATCACGAAAAAAATATAAGCTCAAATTATAAATCTTTCATATTCCTATTTGGTGTGTCTGGTGACATAATTTCAGGGTATGAGACTCCTTTGAAGAGTTATGACATATACTGGAAGTATGTCTCGCAAAACTATTCTCAGCATATAACTCACCATCCTTCTTTTATCTAAGAATGAGGAGGGGTTATGGAGGTATGTGTGCTCTTTTGGGGAAAACAGTCACCGGCTTTCGGAAAGAGGAGCTACAACTAACATAGGATCTGTGTAATGACTGGAGTAGTGAATCCACTGTACCACTGAAGGCGATGGTGTAAGCCGCACCAGGGAGCGGAGTCTAAGGGGCATCTGGATTTCACTAGAGCCCACTGCAAAGCAGATTGTACTTGCTGCGGCAGGCAAACCTCAGGTCGCTAGCCCTGGTGTGACTTGCCTGTAGTGGTGGCTGAGGCGTGGCAAGGTACAGAATCGTTAGGCTGGCTTGTAGTTGGGGACAGTCAGGAAGATCAGGAAAGGCAGTGATAGTTTGTGGTCGAGAAACATAGCTAAGGGACTGGAACATTGTAAAACAATAATGTAATCTGGAACGCTTTCTCTAAGGCTTAGAGCACTGTAGATGTGGCAGGGGAGTGAAGGAGGAGCCCAGAATCTCAGAGAGCTGCTGTGCAAGCACCCTAGAGAATGGGGGTGCATGCACTGGATGGCAGAAGAACGCAGATGATCAGCAGTGTCAGTAGGTGAGCACCTGCTGGTGGAATGAACGTGCCCGCAGCTTTACATGCGGACCGCGGCCAGGGTCGGCGATAGGGGGGTACAGGCAGTAGTCCCATACCGGGCCTGGCCAGACTATGAAGCAAGGGGGGGGCCCGCTGCCGTTGGCAGGTACCGCTCCCGTGCTTCATTATAATGGTAGAGAGAAGAGGCCACAGGCCTGTTCTCTCTACCTTGATGTGTCCACAGCCCGCCGACTGCACCGCTATATGTGCTTGGGGCCCGGTGCTACAGATGGGGAGGAACCTGGGGCTACAGATGGGGAGGGGTCCGGGGCTACTGATGGGGAGGCGTGGCCCGCTCTGAGAGTCACGCAGCGCTGCGCGCCATCATGTATTTCAGTGGCTGCCTCTCTGTAACTTACTAGTTTTTCAGTGCAGCAGCTCTTGACTGAGCAGCGGGCGGCCCCTCCTCCTTCCTCGGGCCGTGGGCGAGACGCGCGATCATTTGAATCAGTGAGGCCCGCCCACGGCCTGAGGAAGGAGGAGGGGCCACCCGCTGCTCAGTCAAGAGCTGCTGCGATAAAGAACTAGTAAGTTACACAGAGGCAGCAACTGAAATACATGATGGCGCGCAGCGCTGCGTGACTCTCAGAGCGGGCCACTCCTCCCCATCAGTAGCCCTGGGCCTTTCCCCATCTGTAGCATCGGGCCATTTCCCAGTCCAGTCCCACAAGGCCCCTGTACGTTTGGGGCCACGCCATAAGGGCCCTGTATGCTTGGGCCCCCCCCCATAAGGCCCCTATGTGTTTGGAGACACCCCATAAAGCCCCTGTATGTTTGGGGCCCCCCATAAGGCCCCTATATGTTTGGGCTCCCCCCATAAGGCCCCTGTATGTTTGGGGGCCCCCCATAAGGCCCCTGTTTGTTTGGGGCCCCCTCATAAGGTCCCTGTATGTTTGGGGCCCCCCCATAAGGCCCCTGTATGTTGTGGGGCCACCCATAGGGCCCCTGTATGTTGTGGGCTCCCCCATAAGGCCCCTGTATGTTGTGGGGCCGCCATAAGGCCCCTGAATGTTGTGGGGGCTCCATGCAAGGCCTCCAAATGTTGTGGGGCCACACTCAAGACCCCTGAGTATTGTGGGGCCCCGCTCAAAGCCCCTCACCAGACATGTGGGGCCCCACACAGCTGGGGGAATTCGAGTGGAACTGCAAGCTGTGGCTGAGTAGGACCACTCAAGTTTCCTCCATGTGGGGCCTCACTTCAGTTCTCCCTCTACTTACGGGGACCTTCTACCTGGCTATCTACTTACCTATGGGGGTCCCTATAAAACTAACTACCAGTGCACCAAAGGGGTAATTATTACTATTTGGGGAACTATGGATGGGGAGTTTGTTCATAGGGAGATGTGTACAGGTGGGATTGTGAGTCTCAGGTGTTTGTGTTGTGAATTTTGCAGGGAATAGTGGTGTCCAGGACCGGATGGAGAAGAAAGGGGAAAGTGAATGACTTATCAGACAATGTCACCTGTGAGTCACTAAATATAACTGTACTGTGCTCACTTGTATCTACCATAATGTATGAAAACCGTCTAAGACTTTCTTTGTTGTCCATAGCAACCAATCAGAGCTCCCCTTCATAGTGCTCTGAAAAAATTAAAGGGGCGCTCTGATTGGTTGCTATGAGCAACAAAGAAATTCTTAGACCAAGACAGTTTTCATACATGTCCCCCTATATGGTCACTGTATGGTGGTAATATTGGTGTTATTGTGATGGATTATATTCAGTAACAGTATTGTGGCATTATTCTGCATCTTTGGAGTTATGTGGTGATGATGTGGCCGTATTACTTGGTCTTTGTATATTGTGGGTATATTGGTAATGTCGGCGTTAGTATGCTGGTTTGGTCAGTAACATTGTAGTGATATTAGTCACCATACATAGTGATATGTGGCGGTATTATTTGGTCTTTGTATATTGTTTGGTTATATTGATCTGGGTATACTGGTTTGTTCTACAACATTGTAGTGGTATTAGTCACTATATGTAAATCCAAAGACAATGGTGCAAGTGCATTTTCTTTTTCTGGAGTTGGTTGGCAGTGGTTGCTGGGCATGGTTGTTAGGGGCGGAGCGATGAGGTTAACATGGGGCGAAGTTGACAGGCGCAGAGTTGACAGGGGGCGGGGTTGATGGGGGCCCAGGTGCTTTAGCTGTAGGGGGCCCTGAAATTTCTCATGGCAGCCCTGACCGCGGCGCCACTCATCCTCGGCTGTATGCGGGGAGAGGGGACACGGGAGCGTCCGCGGCCTGACATGCAGGCTGTGGCGCTGCCCGTGACAGTACCCCCCTTAGACTTCCCACTCTACTTAGACAAAAGAAATCTGCAAACAAGATATTGGCCTCCGTCTCCCAGGACCACTCTTCAGGCCTTAATCCCTTCCAGTCAATAAGGAAGATCCGTTTTCCCCTTATGGTTTTCGTGGCCAAGATCTCCTTCACCTCAAAGAAATCAGCAGAATCCGATATTGGCAGAGGAGAGACATCCTCCCGGGAGAACTGGTTGAGAACCAGAGGCTTGAGGAGGGAGACATGGAAGGAGTTCGGGATACAGAGAAACGGAGGCAGACAGACCTTGTAAGCAACAGGGTTAATTCATCGAAGGACATTGAAGGAACCCAGGAACCATGGACCCAACATGTAGCTGGGGATCTTTAAGTGCACATACTTGGCGGACAACCAAACCTTTTCCCCTGGGGGGAAGGTCAGTGGAGCTCTCCTCTTCTTGTCCACCTGAATTTTCATACAGAAATTAGGCTGCAGTAAGGACTGTTGAGTCTCCTCTCAGATGGCCATGATCTCCTGTACTTGGTGATCTACAGCAGGTGCTTAAGAAGAAACAGGCAGAGGGTGAGTGAGAGTGGCGGCCATAGACAATAAAGAATGGGGAGACTCTCGCTGCATCAGAGTCCCGGTGGTTGTATGAAAATTCTGCCCAAGGTAAAAAGATGGAACAGTCATCCTGTCATGAAGAAACACAGCGGCATAGATAGTCTCCAAGAATTTGGTTAACCCTTTCCACTTGCCTATTGGTTTCAGGGTGATAAGCCAAAGAAAAGTCCAATTTGACTTGGAGATGAGAGCACAGAGCACGCCAGAATTTGGAGACAAATTGGACCCCTCTATCTGTAAGTGCAGACCATGCAGGTGGAAAATGTGCCAGAAGAAGTAATTCACCAGCTCAGGAGCAAAGGGGAATCCTAAGAAACGCTGTATGGTCCGTAGTTCAACTGGTCATGTCCATTGTAGGACAGAGGACAACTTCTGTGGGTCCATCTCAAGTCCTTTGTCGGAGACGATGTAGCCCAGGAACGGCAGACTGGACTGTTCGAAGATGCATTTCTCGTGTTTGGCATAAAGTTTATTACTCCGTAGGTATCTCAGAACCTGGCACACGTGGGTACGATGAGTCTCCAGACTAGGAGAGAAGATGAGAATGTCGTCCAGATACACGACAACGCACGAATACAGAAGGTCTCTGAAGTTGTTGTTTACAAATTCCTGGAAGACAGCTAGGGCATTACGGAGACCAAACGGCATCACCATATATTCAAAATGCCCAACACAGGTATTGAAGGTGGTCTTCCATTCGTCACCTTTGCAGATCAAGTTTAGTAAAGATTCTGACTCCACGCAGGTGATCAAATACTTCAGAGATCAGGGGAAAAGGATACTGATTCTTCAACGTGATTTTATTGAGACCCTGATAGTCGATTCAGGGGCGAAAGGAGCATTTTTTTTTTCTCAACAAAGAACCCGGCACCAGCTGGCGATTTGCGAATTAATCTTTTCTGGAGATTATCCTTTACATAGGCTGCCACAGTCTCGGTCCCAGAAAAAGGGTAGATTCTGCTATGAGGAGGAATAGTCCCAGGCAGCAGATCAGTGGGTCAATCATAGACACAGTGAGGTGGAAGGGTCTTGGCCTGTCCTGGTAGAGGGATGGATGACAGATGTGCTCCTCTGTAAGATCTCTCCCAGAGGCACTCAATAGAAGTCTGTAATTCTTTATTTAACCTTTTTTATTTCTTTAACTGATTTTTTTTAACCCCATGGACAATCTTTTTTTGTTTCCCAATACATAACATGTTACATTCAATTATGCCATTGAAATACAACATGTTCAGTAAAAAGAAAGGAAGGATAAAAAAGACAAATGCTAGCTTACTTTGGTCCACATATGCATCCAATACTCCTGTATATTAAAAAAATAATAAATAAATAAATATAACACTGTAATTTACTACTGGAGCAGATATAGTATTTATTTAGTCATTTTTTTACACAACTAGAAGCCTCTGTATACAAAAACAGATCAGAAATTGGGTTGTTTTTCTTCACATAGCAAAAACTGCATGGGCTCTAGAAACCTCACTGTGCTTATGATATGATATATAGGATTAGTTGTGCTAGCTTCTTATCCGTCCTCAACCATTCTCACAATGTGGTTATCAGAGACCTTCTAAACAACAGAACTGCACAGATAGTGTACAGTCTTTGAGTGAAAAATCATACGACTGTTATCTGCACTCCTACCTGCACCAATTTTTTAATAGTTACCAGAGACTAATTCTGCTAATGGTTCAGGTGGGCCAAAATGCAAATGATTATATTGCCTTGTTATATCTAAATTGCATGAATTGAGTGATCACAGTTCTGCTTTTCACTTTTCCAAGGACTTCCAAGGACTTCACTTGGGAATTCTATGCACGAATGTCTGTACTCTTTGAGAGGCATTTAAAGTGAAGTCATGGTGTCTAGTAAACTCCATGCCTCCCCCATTGACCTGGTTAAGCAAAAAGAGGGATTCATAGGATCCACTTAGTTTTTCTGAAGTTAGTTTGTAAGAATATATATTATGGGAATTAGCTAAACAAATGGTAGGCAGCAAGCGGGATTTGATGTAAAACAAATAGGGTTTATTGCAAAAATGGCAGAAAATAAAATAGGAACAATACGAAAATATCCCAGCAGGAGGCTTCACAGCATCCATTTTATGTCCAACATAAATAGCTAAACATCAGCTAAATACAACAGAAAGTTCATGTGTAGTTGCTACAGTTCATGTGCAGTCATGCAAGTCTGCCTCAGACCCATTTTGCATGGTTTCTCTATCTCCCTCTCTCTTCTCTGCTCTGTGGCACTTTGGAGAAAATAACTCCCAAACATTCTCCAGCCATCAGCTTGTGTCCCCCTCATGTCTGGAACAACAGGCCTTAATACACCTTAAGAGAAGCAATAAAACTTGGCCTGTAATTTAGAAATGGCTTTCCACCCAACACTACAGCTGTTCCAGAAAAGCCAGCCCATTTTAGCTGCATCACAGCTATACTAAGTACCAATGTCAGTAACCTATGGTTACTGACCAAGAATTGCTGACTTCCCCCTATTGGGTTTAGGCCCCTCAGTGGCACATATCTAGCAGGTCTCCTACTGCAACTCAGATGTATGGAAAGGCCGGGATGTACTGCAGGATTGACCCCACTGAAATCCCTGGAACTACATTACTGAGAACATTAACCTGCTTGACACATATCTTCCCTCCACTATTTTTCCTATTGGTTGCCTACAATTAATATAAACAGTGTCGGACTGGGGGTCTGGGGCCCACAGGGGAGTTGATCTTGGGGGCCCACCCTACTGTACATGAAAATATTACCGGCCTCTCGGACATAAACGCGCCCATTTTACCACATAATACAGTGTGCAAAACAGAACTGTATTGGGTAGTACAATAGCAAGAGAGTCACATATCTGTCTATCTCACACATCTGTCTGTCTAGCACATCATAGACACAGGGCTAAGTGGCTCCATCCACATCCCCCTCCACCCACATACAATATCCCCCTCCACCCACATACAATATCCCCCTCCACCCACATACAATATCCCCCCCACCCACATACAATAAACCCCCTCCACCCGCATACAATATCCCCCTCCACCCGCATACAATATCCCCCTCCACCCGCATACAATAACCCCCTCCACCCGCATACAATAACCCCCTCCACCCACATACAATATCCCCTCCACCCACATACAATATCCCCCTCCACCCACATACACTATCCCCTCCACCCACATACACTATCCCCCTCCACCCACATACACTATCCTCCTCCACCCACATACACTATCCCCCCCCACCCACATACAATATCCCCTCCACCCACATACAATATCCCCCTCCACCCACATACACTATCCCCCTCCACCCACATACAATATCCCCCTCCACCCACATACAATATCCCCCTCCACCCACATACAATATCCCCTCCACCCACATACACTATCCCCCTCCACCCACATACAATATCCCCTCCACCCACATACAATATCCCCTCCACCCACATACAATATCCCCCTCCACCCACATACAATATCCCCCTCCACCCACATACAATATCCCCCTCCACCCACATACAATATCCCCCTCCACCCACATACAATATCCCCTCCACCCACATACAATATCCCCCTCCACCCACATACAACAGCCCCTCCACCCACATACAAAAACTCCCTCCACCCGCATACAATATCCCCCTCCACCCACATACAATATCCCCCTCCACCCACATACAATATCCCCCTCCACCCACATACAATATCCCCTCCACCCACATACAATATCTCCCTCCACCCACATACAATATCCCCCTCCACCCACATACACTATCCCCCTCCACCCACATACACTATCCCCCTCCACCCACATACAATATCCCCTCCACCCACATACAATATCCCCCCTCCACCCACATAAAAATATCCCCCCCCTTTTCCCCCCAAATACAATATCCCCCCCCACCCACCCTTTCAATATCCCCCTCCACCCCATACAAAACCCCACCCCCCCCATACAATATCCCCCTCCCCCCCCATACAATATCCCCCTCCACCCACATACAATAAACCCCTCCCCCCACATACAATATCCCCCTCCACCAGGCCCCGGGCTGGGCCTAGGGAAAAAGGGGCATTTGCCCCTGGGGGCCCCCCCCTGGGGTCCGGGCCGCAGGGCCGGCTCGAGGGGCCTTCCGGGGGGCGGGGTTTCCCCCCGGCGGGCCCCGAAATGCCGGCGCACGCACAGGGGGCCCCAATTGGGCCATATGCAACGGACCCCTGGCCGGGGCCGCAAGGCCCCCTCCGCACCGGGGCCCGGGGCCCCTGACCCAGCCATGCAGCCACCCCCGGCCCCCCGCCCCCCCCCCCCCCCCCCCCCGGGGCCCCCCGGTGCGGGGAGCACCGAGGGTGAACATCTTTTTGGGGTTTATTGATCCCGTCTGTCAGGGTCCCCGGAGGCCCCCGGGGAGGCGCGCGATGTGTGACGTCATCGCGCGCCTTTCCTTTTCCCCGGCCCCCCACTCGGGTGGGAAAACCCGTTTCCGGGCGGAACCCGGGGGGAAGAAAGGGTGGAAACCAGGGGGTAATTTTTATTGGTTTTTTTTAAACTACTTAACCCGCCCCTGCCTAGCCGTATATGTCCTTGGGCCCAGCCTGTATACGGCCTTGCCCCCATTAATCCCCGTCCTTTTTTGCCCCCCTACCCCTTTTAAATGCCCCCGCCTACCCCTTTTACTGCCCCCTTTCCTACCCAATACGGCCCCCGCCCCAGCCTGTTTTACGGGCCCTTTTCCCCCCTTTTAACTGCCCCTGCCTAGCCTGTATACTGCCCCTGCCTAACCCCAAAACTGCCCCTGCCTAGCCTGTATACCCGCCCCTGCCTTCCCCAATACTGCCCCCCCTAGGGCCGTATACTGCCCTGCCCCCCCCATAACTTTCCCCCGGGCCCAGCCCGTATACTGGCCCCGCCCCACCCTATAAAATTTCCCCCCTAAACCCCCCGTATACGCCCCCTGCCTACCCTATATCTGGGCCCCTGCCTAGCCCCGTATAAACCCCCTTCCCCCTCCCCCCATATACTGCCCCTCCTAGCCTTGTATACTGCCTCTGCCTGCCTATATACTGCCTCAACCCAGCCTGTATACTGCCCTGCCTACCCTATATACTGCCCCCCCTGCCCTAGCCCCCCCCTTTTTACTGCCTCTGCCTAGCCTGTATACTGCCTCTGCCAGCCTGTATACGCCTCTGCCTACCCTATATACTGCCCCCCCGCCAGCCTGTAAAACTGCCCTGCCTAGCCTATATTCTGCCTCTGCCTAGCCTGTATACTGGCCCCCGCCTTTCCCCCATATCTGCCCCCTCCTAGCCCGTAACTGCCCTCTGCCCCGCCCCCTATACTCCTCTGCCTACCTGTATACGGGCCCCTGCCCAGCCCGTATACTGCCCCTGCCTACCCTATAACTGCCCCTTTCCTAAACCCGTATACTGCCCCTGCCTCCCCTAAACTGCTTCCCCGCCTAGCCTGAACTGCCTCTGCCTCCCCTAAATACTGGCCCCCCTTTCCTACCTGTATACTGGCCCCTGCCTAGCCTGTATACTGCCCCCGCCCACCCTATATACTGCCCCTGCCCCCCTTTTAAGCCCTGTATTTTTCTGCCTCTGCCCCAGCCCTGTTTTTACCCCGCCAAAACCTTTGCCCCCCAGCCCCATATACTGCCCCTAGCCTTTTTAAAACTGGCCCCTTTCCCCGCCTACCCTATATACCCCGCCCCCGTGCCTACCTGTATACTGCCTCTGCCCCTTTTTTGGTCCTGTTTGTTACTTTCCCTGGCCCCCCACCCCCTATTTAAATTTTCCTTTTTCCCCCGCCCCCACCCCCTTTTTACCCCCCCCGCCCCCCGCCGCCTTAAAGGGCCCATTTTACTGCCCCCTGCCTTTTTTCCCCCCCCTTATACTGCCCCCCCCTGCCACCCACCCCCATTTTACTGCCCCCTGCCTTTTTGCCCCGTAAAACGCCCCCCCTGCTCCCCTTAAATTTTTGAACTTCCTCTGCCTAGCCTGTAACCCCGCCCCTTTTTGCCTAGCCTGTATACTGCCTCGCCCCTCCCCTTTTTTTAGAAATTGCCCCCTGGGCCCAGCCTTTTATATGCCTCTTTCCCCCCCTATAACTGCCCCCCTGCCTTTTTGCCCTGTTTTTACCCCGCCTCCGCCCCCCCAAACCTTATACGCCTCTGCCCACCATATACGCCTACCTTTATTTCCTGCCTTTTTGCCTACCCCTGTTTTTAAAAACTGCCTCTGCCTAACCCTTTTATACTGCCCCCAGGCCCTGGGATACTGCCCCTACCTACCTGTATACTGCCTAGCCAATACGCCTCTGGCCTTTTTGCCCCCGTATACTGCCTCTGCCTAGCCCATATACTTTCCCACCTGTATACTGCCTCCCCGCCTTTAAACCTGTTTACCCCCGCCTAGCCTATATACCCCCGCCCCAAGCCCTGGCCCCCATATTTTCCCCCGCCCCCCCCCTGCCCTGCCTTCCCTTTTAAGTGGCCCTTTCCCTCCCATTTTACTGCCCCCCTTCCTTGGTGATTTTACTGCCCTGCCTTCCCTTTTATACCCCCGACCCTGCCCCCCTTTTTTCCCATTTTTACCCGCCCCCTGCCCGGCCCCCCCATATAAATGCCCCTGCCTTTCCTCTAAGGTTTTTGGGCCCTTCTGGCCCATTTTACCCCCAGGCCCCCCTGCCCTGGGCCTTTTTTTTACCCCCCGGGAAAACCCCGCCTTTTCCTTCTAAGTGGCCAAATTTTTCTTGTTGTGGGTTTTTTGGTGGGGTGTTTTTGTTGTTTTTTTTGTGGTTTTTGGTTTGGTTTTTTTGCCTGGCTAAAATACGCCCCTGCCCACCTCTAAGTGGCCCTGCCGGGTTATAAATGGGCCCCCGCCCCACCTCTAAGGGGGCCCCGCCTTTGGGTTAAAAATACTGCCCCTCCTACCTCTAATGGCCCTTCCTGGGGTATATACTGGCCCCTTGCCTACCTCTAAAATGGGCCCCGGCCTTTGGGTAAAATTAAACTGCCCCTGCCCCTTGGGCCCCTCTTTTAAGTGGCCCAACCTTCCCTGGCCCTTTTTGAAAACTTCCCCCTGCCTTCCCTCTAAGTGGCCCTGCCTTGGGTTTTATAATTCCCCCCGCCACCCTATAAATGGCCTGCCGCCCACTTACTGGCCCCGCCTGGCTACAACGGGGCCCCGCTGCTAATTACTGCCCCTGGCCCCCCTGGCCCAATTAAGGCCCCACCTGGCTAATTACTGGGGGCAAACCCCAGCTACCCGGGTATTTACTGGGGGCAGCCCCCGCTACCTTTGGGTTTTACTGGGGGCAAACCCCAGCTACCTTCTAGTTACTGGGGGGAGCCCCAGCTACCTGGGTATTAAAATTGGGGGAGCCCCAGCTACCTGGGTAGTTCGGAAAGGGGAACCCCAAACTACCTGGCTTAGTTACTTTAGGGGAACCCCACTACCTGGCTACTACTGGGGGCAAACCCTTGCTACCTGGGTAGCTACTGGGGGGGCCCTGTCTAAACCCACCAAAATTAATGGAGGGAAGGGTCTGTTTAACTACCTATGGGGGTCTACCTATTTAAACCGCCACTAAACTGACATTTTTTTTAATTTTAATTTTTAGGTCCAACGCTGTTTGGGGGAATTTATAGGAAAAAAATGCTGGAAGAAAAGGGGTCTAAATGTATTTGTTGTAAATTTTTACAGAGGGGGTAGTGACCGCTAGAAGAAGACATTGCATCTGTACCGGACAGAGAAAAAATGAAGGGAACGAAATCATCAGGGGAAAACGTCATGGAGGTTTTTGGGGCCCGAAAAGAAAAGGAAAGAGAAAAACCCCCCACCAAAGATTTACGGGCTCCTGGAGTCCCTGCTTTCCAGGGTAAGTTACTTTTGGGGTTTTAATCAGTGCTGTGTTCATGTTATGGTGACCTGACTACTGGTGATGGGGTTGGGGGGGGTTTAGTTTTATTGGTGCTTTTAGTGTCAGTGGTTTGGGGGTTTTCCCAGATTGTAAAACAAGGGGCAAAACCTGATCTGTGAAAGAGGGGGGTTTTTCTGCACCACTTTTTTTTTTTTTTGCTTTTTGGGTTTTGGGGGGGGCTCTTTTTTGCATTTTTTGAGGGGTTTTTTTGTACCGAATTAAAATGCTTTTGCCCTTTTTGCACAAAAACCAGCCCAAAAAAGCATCAAAAAAAGCTCCGGGGGAAAGCACCTTTATAGTGTAGTATATTTTAGAAAGTAGCGTGTCGAGAACAAGGGAAATTTTTTTAAACGGATATTGTATGTGGGGGTGCTGGGGGATTGGTTTCCAGGGGTGATTTTTTTTTCCCAGTCCGGCCCTGCCCCCCCACCCATATAATATACCCCCCCCACAGCCACATACAATAACCCCCCCCAAACCCCCATACCTATCCCCCTCCCCCCCACATACAATACCCCCTCCACCCCTCAAATTACCCCCAAAAAAAATCTCCCTCCACCCCACCTACAATATCTCCCTCCACCCCACATACACTATCCCCCTCCACCCACAAAAACTATCCCCACCACCCACATAATCTATCCCCCCACCCACATACAATATCCCCCTCCACCCCACATACAATATCCCCCTCCCCCCCACAAACCTATCCCCCTTTCCCCCCACATAAAAATATCCCTCCCCCCAAAAAACCCCACCCACAACAAAAAACCCCCCTTCCCCCCCCCCACATACACTATCCCCCCCCCACCCACATACAAATCCCCCCCCCATCCCCATACCCCCCAAAATTTTCCCCCCCCCCACCCAACTTAAAATAAAAATCCCCCCCACCCACATACAATATCCCCCTCCACCCCCATACAAATTTTTTAAAACCCCCTCCACTTTCCCTTGGGTCCCCCCCCTCACCACCTTTTAAAATTTAAAAGCAGCAAGAAAGTACAATGGGAACTCCTATTTAAGGGTCAATTTAGGACAAAATTACCTGGGATTAAACCCGGGGCCGACATAACCTACAACACCACCATATAATAAAACCACCCGAGGTTTTGGCCCAAAGGGGAACACCAGCTCAGGTATAACCTACAACACCCCCATAAGAGACCAAAATAAGGTCAACACCAACTCAGGTATAAACCCACAACAAACCCCCATATAAGACCACATTGATGTTAGACACCAGCTCAGGTATAACCTACAACACCACCAATTTTTAGAGACCACATAGAGGTCAGACACCACTCAGGGCACATCACATTACAGTGAATACTTCACTTTATCCAATATGAAAATTTAAAAAAGGACTCACCAGAGATATCTATCTAAAGATTCCCTTCTCCTTCTTTCATAAGTCGTTCTTTAAACCCCTTTTCTTCTGCATCCCTTTTCCCCACCGCCCGATGACTTGGGCCCGGGCCCCAACTCACCCTGCAAAATTAAAACACAAAAAATCTTAGAATCCTCAAATTTTCCCCGCATCCTTTTTTCTATTCCACCTCCCGTACAAACTCCCGGGGGGGTACAAGCCAAACTTTAAGGGCCCAATACCTAAGGGGTTGGAAGGGGGGGAGAGGGCTAAGTCCCCCGGAGGGTAATGCAAAAACAAGGGCTGCTGCCCCTCCCCAATTATATTACCCCCGGGAAAGGGAGACAAAACCCCAGGAGGGAGGGGAAATAGGGGAAGGCCCCCCTTCCCGGTAGGGAGGTGTTTTTTTCCCCCAGTTAGGTAAGCGTAGGGAGTTAGGGTCCCCTTTTGGTAGTATACAGGGAGTTAGGGCTTCCCCCCGAAGTAGCATACAGGCAGTTAAGGCCTCCTTTAGGGAGTTTGCAGGCAGTTAGGGGTCTCCTTTAGGTAGAAAACAGGTTTTTTAGGGGCCTCCTTTAGCTATGTGGCCCGAAGGGCAGGGCCCCCCATTTAGCTACTTTTAGGGAGTATCAGGGGCCCCTTTTTTTGTATTTGTTTGCCAGGGGCCCCCCTTTTTTAGTCAGGGCCCCCCTGTAAGGGATTCCCAAAGGCATCCCTTTAGGTAGCCAGGCCCCCTTTTTAGTCAAGGGAAAACCCCCGTAAGGGAGTCCCGGGCCCCCCTTTAGAAAGCCAAGGGCCCCCTTTAGGTAGGGCCCGGGGCCCCCTTTGTAAATCAGGGGCCCCCCTTTAGGGGAGCCAGGGCCCCCCTTGTAGTTCCCCAAAAAGGGGCCCCCCCTTTTTAATTTTGCCCGGCCCCCCCCTTGTAGCCAGGGGCCCCTATTTGTAGCCCGGGACCCCTGTAGGGAGCCAGGGACCCCTTGTTTGTGAGGGCCCCCTTTTTTAGTTTTTAGGGGGCCCCCCTTTTTTGCCAAGGCCCCCCTTTAGGTAGCCAGGGCCCCCCTTTAGGAACCAGGGGCCCCCCCTTTTAGTCAGGGGCCCCCCTTTTTAAACCCCGGGGCCCCCGTAAGGGAGCCAGGGCCCCCCTTTTTAGTCAGGGCCCCCTTAGGTAGCCAGGGGCCCCTTGTACCAAGGCCCCCCTTGTTCCCGGGCCCCCTTTTGGTCCCGGGCCCCCTTAGGGAGGAGGGCCCCTTTTTTAGTAAAGGGGCCCCCCTTTTTTAGTCAGGGGGCCCCCCTTTTTTGCCAGGGCCCCCCCTTTTAAAAAAGGGCCTCCCCCCCTTTTAGTCAAAGGGCCCCCCCCTTGGGAGTCAAGGCCCCCCCTTGTAGTCAGGGACCCCCTTGTAGCCCGGGCCCTCTTTTTTAACCAGGGACCCCCCTATTCCCGGGCCCCCCCCCTTTTTACCAGGCCCCCCCTTTTTTAGGGCCCCTTTTTGGGGCCCCCCCCTTTTAGCCAAAGGCCCCCCCCCCTTGAGGGCAGGGAAAACCCCCTTTTAGCCCGGGCCCCCCTTTTTAACCGGGGCCCCCTTTTATCAGGGCCCCCCCCCCCTTTGGGAACCAAGGGGCCCCCCCCCAATTTGATCCAGGGCCCCCCCTTTTAACCCGGGGCCCCCCCCCCTTTTAGCCAGGGGCCCCCCCCAACCCCCTTTTCCCGGGCCCCCCCCCCTGTAAACCAGGGGAAAAACCCCCCCCCCCCTTTTAACAAGGGACCCCCTTTGTGCCAGGGGCCCCCCTTTTAGTCAGGGACCCCCTTGTACCAGGGGCCCCCCTTTGTAACCAGGGGCCCCCCCCTTTTAAACCAGGGGACCCCCCTTTTTAGCCAGGGCCCCCCCTTTTAACCAGGTTGGCCCCCCACCCTTTTTAGCCAGGGCCCCCCTTGTAGCCAGGGCCCCCCCTTGGAACCAGGCTTCCCCCCCCCCCCTTTTAACCAGCCCCCCCCTTTGTAGCAGGGGCCCCCCCCCCCTTTTTAGCGTGGGCCCCCCCCTTTTAATCAACACCCCCCCCTTGGTACCAGGGACCCCCTTGGTAGCCAGGGCCCCCCCTTGGTAAACCAGGGGCCCCCCCTTTGGGAACCGGGGCCCCCCCTTTTAACCTGGCCCCCCTTTAACCAAGGGCCCCCCCCTTTTAATCAGGCCCCCCCTTTTAACCCCGTGGGGCCCCCCCTTTAAGCCAGGGCCCCCCCCCCCCCCTTTTAGCCAGGGGCCCCCCCCTTGTAACCAGGGCCCCCCCGTGTAGCCAAGGCCCCCCCCTTTTTGCCGGGCCCCCCTTGTACCCGGGGCCCCCCTTGTTGCCTGGGGCCCCCCCTTTACCAGGCCCCCCTTGTACCAAGGGGCAAACCCCCCTTGGGAGGTAGTTAAAAAAAAAAAACAAACAGCCACTTACCTGGCTTTGGGCCTTTCCCTCCCCGGCCCCCTCCCCAGCTGCCGCCGGGTCCTGCGGCCCGCATAGGCGGCCGGGGAAGTGACGACACCCGCCCCCCTACGTAGCAGTAGGGGCCGGGGCCCGGGGGCTGAAGGGGCCCGCGCCCTTTCCCCGCCAGGGGAGCAGCGAGCGCAAACGCTAGTGGGCGGGGCTCCGCGACACCCCCGGGGCACCCGGGGGTCGGGGACATTTTGTCCCCCCCCTACTGGGCCCCCTCTCTGGGGGCCCCGGGAAAGCAGGTCCCTGGCGTCCAGTGACCGATGCGCGGGGGCCCGGGCCCCGGGGGGCATGGCCTGCCCCCCGGGGCCCACAGCAGCTCGGGGGGGGCCCACCGGGGGATTTTCCCCGGGTTACCCCCCCCCCCCGGCGGCCCCCCTTTCCCAGCCTGAATATAAATGTCTTCTTTTGTAAGATTTTTTTTGTTGGGACATTTTTAAAAAGTTTTGACTGACCTGTTTTCAAAAGGGTTTAAAAATTTTTGACATCAAAGGGCTTTTCCCAAGACACAATTTTTCTGTTTGATTTGCAGCGTGTGCATACTGTACATGATTTTGACAAAGCTCCTATTCTCAATATGCAAAGTGATGTGCAGCTTCCCGCAGCTATTTCTGACTTTTATATGTGCTGTAAATACTTCTTTTATCTGTATCAAGTAACCTTTATTTTTTTCAATTTAGATGAATCCTTTTAGGGCTTGAAATTAAATACAGTTTTCCCCAAAAAGTTATAAACATTTAGTTAATTTCAAACAAATTGAATTTCTAAACCTAATTTTTGGCAATTATTTGGGAAAATGAGGGTACCTTCAAAGAGATCCTGGCCAGAAAGGGTTTTTTTGTGGTTCGTCTTAAACACCAACTTGTCTTTGCCTAGGAAATTTAATGGGTATTTAAGGATTTTGTGCATGCTTTCCATTCCCCATTGGAGGACCACGAGATCAGGGTCTCCATATTGCCTTTTAGTGAGGAAGCCCTCATTGCGGGCAAATTATTCCTATAGTGTCCAATACATATGGCTTGAAGACTCCAATGGACCATGTTTTCCAAATTTCTGTTACCCAAAATTACATTATGAATTTAAAAAAAAGGGGTTTTTCCACTTTTAAAAAGATTTTATTTTGAAAGCAAAAAAAAAAAAGTTTTTTTAAAGGGCTCCCGACTGCTACTGCTTTGGAGCTCCCTGCTGATCCGTTTCTCTTCACTTCCGTGTTCTCACCTGACACACAGGAACAGGGGCGTTGCTAGGGTCCCAAAACATCCGGGGCTCGGGCCCTTAAAGGGTTTCTCGCTAAAAAAAGAATAGCCCTTTTAAATTGTAGGGAACACAAAATTAAAAACCTTTTCCAAATATATTGCCTTTTTTTTCCTCGTTTTCCCTAAGGAGGGTCCCAAATGAATTTATTTACCCCCCCCTGGCTTTTTAGTTCCCTCAGTAACCGACCTGTAAACAATTTCTTCCCCCCCCGCTGTTTTTTCAATGAATAACATGATTACATCATCACACAGGGCAAGACAGTGTCCTGTGCTGGGTCACAGTAAAAAGCTTGATTTTTAAAATAAACAGAACCCGGGAATTAGGGCTTTTGTTTTTGGGGGGCAGATAAAAAGTCCCCGTTAGTAGTTTTTAGAAGCTAATCTGATCTAATTAGCAAACTGAAAACCCCAAGCACAGACTGTACAAGCATGGAGCCCCTTTTCAAAAAGAGTCAGTCTGAACCAGGAAGTGACAGAGTATTTCATTCATGCATTCTCTGAAACTCTGAAGGGAGACAACTCCTTTAAGTTTTTCTGAATAGGGCTGGGTGCACACGACATTTTTCAAGCCAGATTGTGAACTGCGGATCTGTTTTTACAGAGTAAAAACTTCTGTTCCTGTCACTAATTTTCCGCATATTCCACATAGATCCTGCCCATCTCCTCAGCAGTCACTGTACAATGAAAATCAGAGCTGACAAATTTGCATTTTCAAAACCTCTCACCTCTGTATGATAGTTAGAGATGGGCGAATTGATTCTAACAAAGTAGAATTCATTTAGAAATTCAGGAAAACTTCGGTTCTGAACGAAGTCGAAGTTTGGGGTACTTTGGGTGAACGAAGTGTCCTTTTGATTGATAAAGTGGCTACGAGCACATGGCGTTACATGGGGTAAAGCACTCTGGGAGGAAGAAGGGCATAGTCTGCATGACATGTGCAGAGATGAAGCCAATCAGAGACCGGCGGGATTCTGTGACGTCACCGCACTATATAAGTCCGGAGCGACGCTGGGAGCTCACACTCTCTCACTGTACTGATCAGGGAAGTGCTGCCGCGGCTGATAGCTCTTACTGAAGAAACTGATTTTATACAGCGATTTTTGTGGACTGTCTCAGCTTCTCTCAGAGAACTGCTTCTCTTAATGTTCTATTTCTGATTTTTTGGGTATTGAGATCTGAAGTCCAGTGGTGCGTCCACTGCTCTCTGCAAAAACATTTTAATGGCTATCTACTCGCACAGCACATTGAATATCCAAGGGGATCTAAGCCGTTTCCTGTTTATTCATTAAAAGAAACAGCATTTTTACAATAACAAAATACCACTCATTTTTTGGCTGCTCAATTCAATATGCGCAATTTTGATCCATGGTTAATTAAAGCGTTGTTTATTTCTGCTGTGGTGACTCAAAAACCGTCTTTTCACCTGCCAAAAAAAATACAATTTTCCTGTAGCCAAATACCCAAGTGCGAAGGTTTAAATTACAATTTTTATCTCTGGTTTATTAGCGTAAGAAAACACGACAATTGTAAACACGTTACAAAGCTAGTAGTATGTGGCTAGCTCAATACTTTTTGTCAATTTACATCCAGGGTTTAATTCAGCTTTGTTCTGCAGCAGTGGTATTGGACTTCAAGAAACCGTCTATTTTCAACCAACCAAAAAATAAAATTTTCCTGAGCCATAATTCAACACGCAAGGTTAATAACAATTATTTTCTCTTGTTGTTGTAGCAATAGACAACACTCAATTGTAACACCTACAAAAGCTATATTTTGTGGGCTGCTCATTCTTTTGCGCAATTTAACATCCAGGGGGTAAAATAAGGCATTGTTATTTTTGCTGTGGTACAAAAATAAACCGTCTTTTTTTCTCCGCCAAAAATCACAATTTTTCCCTTATAGCTTAATTGCACCAAGCGAAGTTAATTACAATTTTTTCTCCTTGTTGTGTAGCGTAGAAAACACGCAATTGTAACTCGCTACAAAGCTAGTAGTTTTTGGCTGCTCAATTTCTTTTGCGCAATTTACATCCAGGGTTAATTAAGCGTTTTTTTCTGCTGTGGAGACAAAAAATAAACCGTCTTTTTTCACTCGCAAAAATTACAATTTATCCTAGTCCCATAATTCACATGCAAAGGTTGAATTTAACAATTTTTTCTCTTGTTGATAAGCGTAAAAACACGCAATTGTAACACGACTAACAAAGCTATAGTTTGTGGCTGCTCAATTCCTTTTGCGCAATTTACATCCCGGAGTTAATTAAGCGTTGTTTTTCTGTTCTGTGGTAACAATAAAAAACAGTCATACTACGACCGCTCAAAAAATTAACAATTTTTTTTCCCCTGTAGCCATAATTCACCAAGCATAGGTTATGTACAATTTTTCTCTATGTTTTTTTATTGTTTTGTGTAGCGTAGAAAACAGAAGCAATTATAACACGCTACAAAGCTTAGTAGTTTGTGGCTGCTAACTTGTTTGGCGCAACTTACATCCAGGGGTATCATTAAGTCGTTTGTTTTTTCCTGCTGTGGTTAGACAAAAAATAAAACCGTTTTTTTCACCGCCAAAAATTTCAAAATTTTTCCCTGTACATAATTCACAATCGAAGGATAATTACAAAATTTCTCTTTGTTGTGTAGCGTAAAAAACCACGCAATTGTAACACGCAACAAATCTAGTAGATTAGTGGCTGCTCAATTCTTTTTGCGCAATTTACATCCAGGGGTAATTAAGCGGTTGTTTTTCTGCTGTGGTGACAAAAAATAAACCGTTTTTTTTCACCGCCAAAAAAACAATTTTCCTGTACCTAATTTCCCAAGGGGGGTTAATACAATTTTCCTTGTTTCGTACGTAAAAACAACAAATTTTAAAAGCACAAACTAGAGTTTGTGGCTGCTCAATTCTTTTCGCAATTTACATCCGGGGGTTAATTAAGTTTTGTTTTTTCTCTGTGGTGACAAAAAAACCGTCTTTTTTCACCCCCAAAAAATTAAAAATTTTTCCTGTACCAAAAATTCACAACAAAGGTTTTTCAATTTTTTCTCTTTTGTGGCGTAGAAAACCCCCAAATTGTAACACGCTACAAACTAGAGTTTGTGGTGCTTCAATTTTTTGGGCGCAATTTACTCCGGGGAAATTAATTAACGTTGTTTTTCTGCTGTGGTGACAAAAATAAACCGTCTTTTTTAAACCCCCAAAAATTACAATTTTCCTTTAGCAAATTCAAAAGCAAAGGGTTTAAATTTTACAATTTTTCTCTTGTTTTGTAGCTAGAAAAACAAGAAAAAGAAACCGCACAAAGCTATATTTGGGTGGCTGCTCATTTCTTTTGTAAATTTTACATCCAGGGTTAATAAGCGTTTTTTCTGAATTTACTCAGAAAAAAAATTTTTTTTTTCACCGCCACAGAAGAAATTCTGTAGCAAAATTTCATATCCGAAGGTTAATTAACCGTTTTCTTTTAAATTCATAAAAACACAATTTTTTAAACGCACAAGAATCAATTTTTCCTGCCCATTTTTGTGGAGCCAAATTTTTATCCAAGGGTTTACCAAGTTTTTTTATTGGGTTTTATTTGGAGTCAATACAGGGTTTATTTTTTTAATACAGATATCTCATCAAACAGTTCTTACATTTTAGAACAAACAGATTCAGGGAGGGGGGGCAGGCTCTGCACCTGGTGGCAGAGGGACAAACTTTTTAGGCCCATCGCACACAGCAAGGGGACGCACAGCAGGGTCACTCGGTAGGCCCCAACGCCGCTAACATCTAGCGCCGTTTGGGTTGTTTCCCCCCCAATGTTTTTTGATTGTTTACTAGGCATCCACTTTCCCCCCAGATACATCTGACAACCCCAGCCAAAGTCGGGGGGAACGTCAACACAACCCTTATTGCATGGCCCGGGGACGGGTCCCGCGGCCCTCCCTGCCTCAAACCCGCCTCTTTTTCCCTCCGGTTCCCCACCAAATCTATATGTGGCTGGCTCAGCGCCCCTATAAAGCGAGGATGAAAAAATTTGAGGAGGGGAGTCAGCAGCTACTTGACGAAGAAATGGCCAAAAATCACCCTTCTTGCAGTACGGCAAAGATAGATGTGGAAGTGGCATTGGAGGGCATGTTTGAGGGTCACCCTCAAAAAAAAACCAAACAAATCCAAACTTAAAATTAACTTTTATATAACCCTAAAAAATACATTTCTATCCAAGTCTATCTCAATTTAAAATATTATTAATATACATATTACACTGTCCCCCCTATCTATTTTCCCTACACTTATCCCAAAAAAACCCAAATAATCGTCCCGATAAGGTGGCCTGTCTTTTTTAGCCACCCCATTAAACACTTTGTACCCTTCAACCACCAGAAACAAACAATAAATTTTCTTAAATGTTTAAAAATATATCATTTTAAACCAAACACAGTTATCGCTTTTTCCAGTAACCCCCCATAAAAAGTATTTAAAAGGCTCACATTCCATTTGAAATGAACCTGAAATTTTTTTTTTCTTTCAATTATAGGGTAAATGTCTATATATATCTCCCGTGTAGGGAACATAAGATACTTTTTATCCAACATAAACTCAAGATACATCAAACCTTATCCCAAACGGGGTTTCCCCCCCCAAAATTTTTAGGGGGTTCTTTCGGGGGATCTCCTAGGGGACGTCACACTGACTCAAGTAGTAGTCTCCCCCCGATATACTAAATTTTCTATGTCCTGAAACCCCAAACTTAAATGGGTTTCAAATGACCGCTTTTTAAAACCGCCCTCAGGTGTCTCCCCCCTTTTGGCGCTTCAAAACCTACTGCGCTTTCCCGGGGGGGGCGCCGCGTGGGCGCAAGGCAACCAGCGCCGTTCAGCCGCCACTGGGCCCAATAACTCGGAACCCCACCCAGTCACTATTTCGGGCGCTTTGCCTGGCAAAGAGCGGCACCATAAACAACCAGCATCGCTCAGCCGCGCTGCGCCAAACCCTGGGCTTTCCAATCTATTTTGCCATGCCTCGGAAACACCCACCTTTCCAAAGGATCACCCTGGCCCCCGCCCCAAACCCAAAAGCAGTCCCACTCAGACCTCCCAGCCCATAACATCTCAATTCTCAAAAAGTTTGTAGGCAAAAATGCCCATTCAATTTTCCCCTTTTCCCTCCAGAGTTTTGGCGCAGCTCAACACCACAACCAAACCTAAAACCTTTTAGCGGCACCCAGAAACCCAGTTTCACACCCAAAATCACACCCCAATAATTAGAATAAGGTATCCAAAACACTAAGGGAAAAAACAGCATACAGCTTATATATATTTATATCACATTTTGGGTTTGGTCAGTTTAAAAAAAACGTTTCGTATCCACCCACATTTTCCTCTTTGGGGCCAAATATACCCATAAAAGATCTAAAAGAAGGGAAAAACCTAATAAACCAGAAAAACATCTTTTTTTGAAAAAATAAATCAAACAGATGAAATTGAAAAAGAGTATAAATTTTGGGGATCAAGAATTTATTTAAACCCTGAGGAAAATAGATCATACCCTAATGGCTTTTCGCCCAGATACAACCACCCTTTTTTTACCCCTTAAAATGACCCTACGGAAATACCAAACCGTTAAATATAAATCCCCAGGAGATTTCAAAAAAAAACAGCCAAAATATAGAAGTTTTTTAAGACCCTCTGGCTGTATCGTTTTCTTCTAAAAACCATCTTTTTCCCTTTTACAAAGTAATTTTTTAAACAAGTTTTTCCCTTTTCCCTTTAATGTCGAGTTTATTTTTTCCATCCCACAGAAACGGGCCCAGGAATCCCCCTCATTTTTCCACCAGATATGCCGGGCAAGAGGGGTGTCACGTCAATTTTCGAAACATCCCTAAGGGGCCCCAAAAAATTGGGGGTTTTTTAAAACTGTCGGGTTCGTTTTTTTCCTAAATTTTGGGTTTGCCACAGCTAAATTACAGAAAAAAAACCAATTTTCCTTTGGGGGTACACCCCAATTTTCAAAAATCACGAATCCATAAAACTTCCCTGCCACCAAACTTTTTAAACCCCTTTATCGACAGATATACTTTCAAAATTTCCCTCTTCCCCCAACAAAAAAATTCCCCAAAGGGTTTACTTTCTAACCATGTACCTTTTGGGTTTTTTGGTAAACGTAAAAATTTGGTTTGTGAATCATCTATCCCTCAATACCCCCTTTTAAAAATTTTCCACTTAGGATTTTAGAAAAAAGTCAGCTAGATTTTTTTAACACAATGCAATAACCCCCAATGTCTCCCGCAAGATCTTCATTAAAATCATTGTTTTTGGTTTTGTCATATGTGCCTATTATCCTAAAAGGGGTTTCCTCACCCCTTGGGTCCCCTGGGGTTTAAATTTAAGGGTTCCTGTCACCCTAAGTGCGTTCTTAAATGCAGGCTTCAATACTGAGGGAGGAATTCCCCTTTCCAGGAACCTACCCCTTTGGGGTCATTTGCCCTTTTGGGAAAAAATCTCTTATTCTGGAGCATTTCTACTATACTTATATTGCCCTTTTGGGAAAATACCTGTTTTTTTTGCTTTTCAGGTGATATAAAACCCAACCCGGGGGCCCAAAATAGAAACCATCCCCTTTTAAAGATTAGTCCAAAGTTTGTATGTAACCCAAATCATCCCTGAAAATCCTAAACCAAAAAAGCTATTTCTGACATATGAATCTCAAATTTAAATTTCAACCCAATCTCTTTAGTGTTCAACATCGGAAAAATTCCTAAACGACGCCTCCGTGCCCTGCCACAGCGGAAGACGCATCTATAAAATCTGCCCCCATTTAAATTTTTTTTATTGGGAAACCCCCCATTTCCTCCCGAACCCCAAAGGGCCCCCTCTCCCCCCACCCCAGGAAATAGATTCCATACAGGGGAGCGAGGGGCTTCCCATAGCGGTCCCCCTGAGTTAGGGAACCCGGGGCCCAAAAGAGGAAATAGTTTAGGGTAAGAAAAAAATTTCCAACATTTTAAAAGAACCATTTTATTATTTTTTTTAAAATTGTCTCCCTATCATTCCAAGGAAAAAAATTACAGGGCCCAATGGAGGCCCCAGTGGGGGGGAATACTACATATATGCCTCCACATCCACTGAGGCCAAACCAAACATCCTTCTCAAATTTAAAACCCCTTTCCAGTTTCTTTAGGGGGCGACCTTATCTCTCAGATAAAAAGGGAAGGGCAAAACAAATCCCCTATTTCCTTGTCCACAAAATTTCCGATATTCTGTGTCAAGGAATCAATAACCGACACAAACGGGGGGGACCTCTCAGGGGACCCCAAAACCCTTTTTGCACCTTGGGGGAAAAGCGTAAAAACGTTTCGATTTTGGTTTTTTCGGGAAAAAACTTGGGGGAATCTGTAAAACTATCCCCATCGGGCAGGGCCATAAAGTCCCTGCAACCGAAGTCAGGCAAAAAGAGCCCTACAGATGCCACGTACTACTTTGGCCCCTTTATTGGAATAAACAAACTAAAAAACGCTGAGGAAAAAGGAGCTTGAGCCCCACACCTTTATGCCTCTCCTCACCGAATACTAAAGGTGCAACGTATACCGAGAGGACTTTGGAAACTTTAAATTAATGCCAATAATTGGGGTAAAAAGAGGATGCACCCAAAATCAAAACAAGTGGTTTGCACTAAGTAAACGCTACCCCACCTTTATTAATGTTTTTTGACGTCCCCCGCCCTCCTCTTGCGATTAAGAAACACGGATGAAATCAAAAAAGTGAACAAGCTTTAAACAAATCAACATTTAAACGTTTTTAGGGAAGTTACCCAAACAATTTAAAAAAAATATCCAAACGCGGAACAAATTTTGACAAACAAAAATCAAAATTTTGAACGGGATCAAGGACTAAAGCCCAAAAAAAAGGGTTTAAACTTGGGGTAGAGAAAGAAATCCCCCCCACGAAAAAACACTTTTTAAAAAGAAAAATCTACATCTAATTTTTAAATCTTTTAAAAAACAAATCACTGGACCAAAAACAAATTAAAACCTTTTGTTCAAAAAAAAGAAGGTAAAGCAACCTTTTTTTAAAAAAAGGCGACCGATCCCCCCAACCACAAATGGGAAACAAACCCAAAAGAACGAAAACCCGTCAAAAGGGACCAACCAAAAAAGGAACACAAAGAAGAAAACATAAATAAATTTTGATTGGAAATTTCCGTAAAGGGCCTTACACCCCTTCAATTTTCCAAAAATTTCTTACAAAGGTTTGAATTTGTTCCCCCCCCGGGATTTAAATTTTTTCTCTTTTTAAATTTTTTAACAAACCTTTTTTTAAATTTTTTTTTTAGGAATCAGGCTGAGGAGTACCCTTTGGGGGGATAACCCTTTTAGTAATTTCAGACAGTTTTAAAGGAAAAAAAAAACCCAATTTGGGTCCTGAGGGTTTTAAGCAAATTTTGCTTGAATCCTTTTAACAACCTTAAGCATTAGGTTTTTAAAAAAAAAATGGAAACAAAATAAAAATTTAAAATTATAATAAAATTTTCAAGGATTTTAGAGGGGGAAACATTACAAAATATTCAGAATGATGAAAATAAAATTCTGGGAAAAAAGCGGGTAGGGGTGGGTCAAATTTTTCTTAAGGATAAGACTAAATATATCAATGAGAGAAAAGAAACAGCTAGGGAAAAGGGGTTATGAAAAAATCAAGGGGAAGATCCAACAGCTCAGGGGAAAGGGTTAAATTTATGGGAAATTAACAAGGGGTTATGCAAGGGTTTTAAATTTAACCAAGTACATTAAAATTGCTCATTGGGAGGTTCCCCCCCGCACCCCCCTTTGCTTTATTTTGGGCCCCATAATCCATAAATTCCCCCCCTTTCTTTACCACCTGGCCACCCATTGATTTTTCGGGGTCGGGGATTTCCAAACCTTTTAGCCGTTTAAAATTTTATACTATTTGCCCCGGGAATTGTCAGGGGGGTTTTCCCCCCTGCCTCAAGGGTAAATAATATTTTTTTAAATCCCAAAATTGGGGAAGACGCCCTGTCCCGAAGCACCTTGATGTGACCTTGGACGTTAAAAGTTTTAAAACACATGCATTCCACATAAGAAGGTATACAAGCCATTAAGGACCAAAATCATACTGATTCCAAATCTCACGAAAAGATTTTTTTTCCGGGTTTTTTTGCTCGATTACTGGACACATTTTTGACAAAAAAATTTTTTTCCGCTTTGGACAGGGGTTGCTATTTGGGAACGGGAAAGGGGGGTTTGATGGGTTTCTCCCCCCCCGCCCTGCCTTTTCAAAATTTTTTTTTAATCTTTTTTAGGATTCTCATGTTTTTTTTCACAAACCTTGGGCTGTCACCCTAGTTATTTTGGCAGCGTTTTTTTGGGGCGATGACTCAAAGTTTTGGAGAGTCAAAAGAGAAGATTTGGGGTGAAATTTTATGCGGCATAAAAAAGCGGCACATCCGCAGAAATTTCATTCCCCCTAAAAAAAAGATCGTGAAAAACCCTAAACTTCTTAGATATTACGTTAAGGGAAAGGGAAAGGGGCCAATTATTAACTTTCAAATTCTAAGGAGATTGGGCAAAAAAAAACTTACTTGATAGTCGGGCGCAACCCTGCCCCCCAGTGTTTTTTAATGGGAATCCCAAAAAGGGCAGGTTTTCCCCAGGGCCTTTCCGAATTTTTTTTCCTCAAATTAGAGTTATCAAAAGCAAAAAAAGAAAGTTAAATTTATAAAATTCACTGCAAGAGGTTAATTTTTAAAAAGATAAATTTCTAAATAGAGAAGAGGTGGCCCGCCTCTCACCCAATAAGCGCGGGCTCCTTTAAAACCAAGAAAACGACCATAGTTTGGATCCCTTTCCCTGTATGAAATTTCCCAAAGCCAATTTTGGTTAGGGGAACTATCAGGAAATATTGGCATCTGTTGCAAAAAGATCCCCAAAAAAAGGTCCATTTTCCCCCAAATTTTAAAAACCCACCCAAGTTTAATTTTTCAAAAGAAAACAAACGGGAACTTTTTTGTACATTTCCCAAACCCTTTAAAAAAAAAAAATTAGCCCCAACAATTCCCTTTAGAAACCCCGAAAGGGGGACTTTCCCCGCCTTGCCCGCCAAATTGTATTGGCCTAATAAAGGGGGACTTTATTTTCACATTTCCCTCACAAGGTTTCCCCGGCCCTATTTCCCTGGGTTTTTCCATGCCCCAACCAGCAATGTTATATACCCTTTCCAAATTTCCCAGTGGCAAATTTATGGGCGGCCCGACATCCGAAAGATATGTATTAGGCCAACAACAAAAGGGCCCCAAATTTTCCTTTTAAAATAAATCCCGAATGGAGAAAGGCCCTTGTGAGGTTTGAGCCCGATGGTTTAGGACCAACAACAAAAAAAAAAAAAAGTTTGGTGAGGGGGCGGCGTTGCTAACACTTCTATAAGTTCACACAATGTATCAGACTTGGGGGCGGTGTGGGGTTTTAAAAGGTCACGGGGAGGACCCATTCAGCCAATCTGCCACTGTTTTCAGGGGCGAAGAAAATTTTTGGGTTTAAATTTGATTGGACGGGTCTAACCCAAAGGCTTAATGAAACGGGCCTTTGGAAAAAATTTTTTTTTAATTACATTGTTTTCAATTTATCTTCCTCCATATGTTGGGTTTTATTTTTTTTAACAAATTCATAGTTATGTTAACCCAAAAGTGCTTAATATTAAAATTTAGGGGTACTGTTGTTGAAGAGAATAGAATTGTTTTTCAACTAGATAGTATTTTAAAATTTTAAGAGAGTTTAAATTTGGTTTTCCCTTTAATGTAGATGTCCCGATTGCATAGTAGGGCGGGTTTTTTTTAAATTTTTACCGGACTCAAATGAATAAATAGCCAGCGACGAGGAAACCCTCGCACACTTGAAAAGGGGGGGGTTTTTATCTCCCCCAAAAGCGGGGGTGTTTCTTATGGAGGGGCATCCCGCTCCGATATCTTTTGGGGGAAAGGCCCTCAAACCAGTAGATAACTTTTGGGGGATTTCTTTCCGATCTTTTGGGGCATTCAACCTTTATTGAGGGTTCCCGGGTTTCATTTATTGAACTTTCATTACGTTTTTTGAAAAGGCATAAATTTAGCTAAATTTTTTTTAAGGCAATATTGGGGGAAGATTGTTTTTTTTAATATAAAGAAATTTAAAAAAATTCATAAAAACGCAAAAAAAAAAAATTTGTTTTTTCACGGCATATTGTTCTAAATTTATGTTGGGGTTTTCCCTGCAGGGGGGGGTCCTGCTAATGCCGTTTCATGTAACCGGGAGTTTTAGGGTACTTTTTCTTTCCAAGAAAGTACGGCACAGGGGGTCAGCGAGCAGCGGCCGGAGTATCCTCAGGGAGAGCGTTTTTCGGGGAAAATCCGATACTCACCGGGGGGCAATTTTTTTTCAAAAACACCGGGGGAGCCGAATTTTGGGTATATGTTTAAAACTTAGGGAAAAGTGAAGCGGGCCAGGGAACTAACGGGGGACCACGGGCCCTTTCGTCAACACTGCCCCGTCAAACCCTCCCGGGGGCCTGGGGGAAACGTGGGTCAGAAGTGGAGGTCCATCCTTCCGCCGCAGCAACAGCAGCAGCAGCAGCAGCGCCCAGTGGCACACATGCCATTGCAGCCAGTCAAGGCTCCACCATCTCTGCAGAAGGGAGCTGTTTCTCTTTGACATCATCTCCCGTTCAGATGCTTCTGCTCCTCGCTACTCATGGCGCTAGCAGTCGTTCAGCGAGGCGATTGCAAAGAGACAACAGTATGCGTCCAACCATCCTAAGGTGCAGAAGCTGACCGTACTCCTGTCCAAGTTGTTGGTGCTGCAGTCCCTCCCTTTCCAAATGGTGGACTCTGCACTGTTCAGAGAACTAATGGCTTGTGCCGAGCCGAGATGGAGAGTTCCAAGCCGTAATTTATTTTCCAAAAAGGCAGTACCAGCACTTCATAAATATGTAGAACAGAAGGTGGGCCAGTCCTTGAGCTTATCGGTTTGTTCCAAGGTGCACGGCAGCACGGACGCCTGGAGCTTTAACTACGGTCAGGGCCAGTACATGTCCTTTACTGCCCACTGGGTGAATGTGCTTCCGGCCCAGGCACACCAACAACTTGGACAGGAGACGCTGCTTTCTCCTCCACGTTGTCAAACTGCGGCTCCTGCGCCAATGTCCGCCTCATCCTCCTCCACCACAACCACCACCATCTCAGCCTCCACAAGTACTGCTCCATCATACCACATGTGTAGGGCACAGCGGTGTCACGCATTTCTACACCTGGCTTGCCTCGGCGAATGAAGTCACACAGGGGAGGAACTGCTCTGCGTCATGCAGCAAGAAATCGACGTGTGGCTTTCTCCGCGCCAACTGCAAATCGGAACCATGGTGACGGACAATGGGAGTGACATGGTGTCCGCGCTGCACCGAGGAGGGATGGTCCATGCGCCCTGCAAGGCGCACGTGTTCAATCTGGTTGTGAAAAGGTTCCTGAAGTCTTCCACCGATCTTCAGAAGATTCTGAAAATGGCCAGGAAACTGTGCATGCACTTCATCCATTCCTACAAAGTCAGGAACACCCTCCTCAAGTTGCAGCGGCAGAACAGCCTCCCCCAACACACTCTGATATGCGATGTTTTCCACCCGTTGGAATTCCAGCCTGCACATGTTGACCGACTGTATGAACAGAGAAAGGCCATTAACGATTTTTTGATGATCCGGCGGACAGGAGTACTCCCCTGTGTAACTTTGATGTCACCATGGCAGCTCATGCGTGACACCTGCTGTTTGTTGAGGCCATTCAAGGAGGCCCACGTTATTTGTCATTTGCCAGGAAATAAAGGGAAAGAATAACCCTTTATTCCACTGCTTCATGTCCTGGGGAAAAGATTTCTGAAAAAACTTCCCCGGGCAGGGGACTTTAGACTGGCGACTACATCTCGGGCCACATGAAGGGCCCCGGGGAGGAAATGAAAAAGGAGGAGGGGGGGACATTGGAGCCCGAAGCATTGTCTGGGTTAAATTAGTTTGGGTTTTCTACCCCGGTGCAAGAAAAGGGGGAGCAGAAGCAGGGTGGAGGAGGTAAATTGAGATGGGGGAAGACGAGGCAATGACCCACAAGCCCGTTTGGGAGTAACTGGGGGAGGAGGCAGGAACCCCCGGAGTCCATTTGTGAATGCCCCCCAGCGTGCTGATTTTTCCCCGGCTAGTGCAGCCGAATAGTCAGCAACCGGGAGAGGGAGGGCATCTTCCCCTCCAAACCCCAATTTGGAAACCCCCGCTACCGGTCCAAAATGGGGGCCTTTTTTTCCCCCTATTGAGAGGGAGGAAAAAACCAAATACTATAAGGGGAATTCCCCTTTGTGTCCCGGTGGCCCCTGCCCATGTGTGGGCAATCGGGCCCCCTCTTACAGGTCTGACCCCGGGGGGGTTTTTCACACTCACGTACACCGCCGGGATGCCGGGGAAGGTTTTGGGGGGTCGGAGCAGTACCAGCTCCCCTCAGCAGCAACCTAAGTCTGGAAATCCCCCTGATTTAGGGACTTTCTTCTCCCCCCTAGTGAAAGGGGAAGGGGCGCCAGCACACAACAGGGCCTGGACAAAACCCTGAACCAACAGTTGGTGGCCTACAGGACAGCAAATCTGCCACCCCAGTTAGAAGATCCCCGGGCTACGGGCAGCCAAAATGGATTGGGCCGCAACTTGCCGAGTTTGCAGTGGAGAAGCTGTCCCCCCCGCCTATGTGGCATCAACCGGGGGTTCAGTGCGGGGGGGGGCCATCGTAACCCCAAGGAGAACCCCTTTTCCCCGGGAAATGTGAATGAACTGACCTATGTCAAGATGAACAGGAGTGGACGGCCCGAATTTCCAATACCAATGCCTTAGGCGTCAGACTACATCACCATGACGCCCACCCAAACTGTGAGAAATAGTCGGGTTCAAACAAACCCGCCTCAGCCATATTCGATGCCACCACCCCGCCTGAACCACACATCTGCTGACATTTTCCTCTCCCCCAACCATCTTTACCAGGGGCTGGTATTGCCCCCACCCCACACTCTTCATTGTCCACTTCTGACCTCAGCGCGCGTGGGTGTGCCCTGACCACACATGGGTCATTGTGCCACTTCTGCCTCATGCGCCTGGGCTGCTGCCGTACCTCCCAATGTGTCATTTTGGGGGCCCCTTCCCGACCCCAGCGTTGCTCCTGGCCCCCGCACCTCCACACCTGTCATTTTTGCCACTCTGTGGCCTTCCCAAATTTTTTGCCACCCCCAGGGGAAATGTGATTGTGCCACTTTTTTGACCTCATGCTGCGGGGTGTGGGGTGCTGGCCGTGACCTAGCACTGTGCATTGGCCACTCGTGGCCTTTCCTTTTTTGCCACCTCCAAAGCAGGGGGCCCCTGTCCCGACCTCATGCTGCTGCTGTGGCTGCGCCGGGACCCCCACACTGTGTCTTGTCCCCCCTCGGGCCTAAAACCCTTTTTTTTGCCACCTCCCAAATTCTTGGCCACTTTCGACCCTCTGCTCTGTGCTGCTGCCGTGACCTACACACGTCCTTGTGCCACGTCCAATCAGCTGCTGCTGTTGGGTGATGCCGTGACCTACACACTATGCATTGTGCCACTGTCTGACCTCATGCTGTTGCGTGGCGGGGTGTCGGACCTACCACGTGTCAAAATTTTCCACTGCCCCCGACCTCATGCTGCCTGTGGCTGCTGCCGTGACCTACACACGTGTCATTGTGCCACTTCCACCTCATGCTTCGCTGTGCTGATGCCCCTGACCTACACACTCTTCATTGTGGGACTGTCTGACCCTCATGCTCTGCGTGGGGCCGATCCGTGACCTCAAAACTGTGTCATTGTCCACTCTGGGCCCCACCCTGTTTTTTGCCACCGTCCAAATGTCATTTTTGGGCCCCTTCTGACCTCATGCTGGGTGCCCGTGGCTGTGCCGTAACCCACACACATTCCCCTTGTGCCCCCTGTGGCCCACTCCTGTTTTTTTGCCCCTCCAGAATGTCATTGGGGCCACTTCTGACCTCAGCTGCTGTGGTGCCGCCGTCACCTCCACACCTGTCCCCCTGATGTTTTCCCACCGAGCCCTCAGCTTTTTTTTTTTCCAGCTGTCCCCCCTGCCTACTTTTTTCAGCTACATTCCCCCCTTCAGTTTTTGGGCAGTTTTCCCTCTTAAGTCCCAGGGAATTTTAGAGAATTTTTAAACGATTCAAAAAAAACGCGTGTCATACTAAAAAACAAACATTTTATGAAGACCAAAAAAAACCCAACTCCCCTGCATATTTAACTGTCACAACATTCTACAGCACCCTGCAGCTCGACACCTGGAAATACTTTTTTTTTTTAAAGTGAATTTGTCCCAAAGTAATTCGGACGAAGTAAATTTTTTTCCGAGAAATTCGGGGGGGAAGTAACAAACCCAATTTTCGGAAATTTTCCCTCTCTAATGATAGTGTAATACCATTAAAAAAAGTCAACAAATAATACACCAATAATGG